>JAVKPL010011488.1:0-49543 GCA_032173675.1 Gastrolobium villosum | reverse complement strand
AGAGCCCCTGCTCTGATTGATTTTGACGAACACCGGTTTCTTTCTCCAGCAGCCCAAGACCGGTACCACAACTGGTTTTTGAAAAAGAAGATTATACCAGAACGAAGAATCAGCAGTTGATGACTGTCCAGTCGTCCTGACAATTGAAAGAAGGAAATGGCAAAAATTGATCCAACTTCCACAGACAAGCTGCAGCACCATATTGCGAGAGTTCTGTGCCAATGCTGATAAGGACACGGTAGACAGGACAAGAAAGAGCTGGGTCAGGGGGAAGGAAGTTTCTTTTACTGCCTTCCAAATTGAGAGGTTGCTGAACACCTCATGGGAAGCAACCCAATCCTGCTTTTTCACTGACACCTTCCACAGGATGCAGCCGGTTGACGGGTTATATAGAGAAGAAATGCCAGCTTTGGCTACCACTATCCGGGAAGGAATCACTCAACCCAAAGCTGCATGGAAGGCCAAACAAGGCCAGCCAGCCGTGCCAGAAAAATTGGATAGGCTCGATCTCAATGAAGAGGCAATCTTCTGGCACTCATTCATCAACTCAACCATCATGGCTTCTACAAATCTCAGTGATGTCAATGTAGAAAGGGCAGTACTGCTGTATACTCTGCTGGGAAATCACAACCTCCATATTGGGGCTATTCTGTCTGATAGGATAGCTCACATGATTACTCATGGCCGGTTAGACTTTAGTCTGGCTCACTGCTCTCTCATTGAGCAGCTATGCATCAAAGCAGGAGTAGAGATACCAGATGATGAGCCCAGGGATGTCAAGACCAAAGCGGAATTAACACAGCGTGTGTATAATGACATGCAGAAGGAGTCCCGAAGACAAGCAATCTGGAAAGCATCTGGCGGTGCTGTTCCACCACCTGTCCCAGTATCTGCACCATCCACATCTACTGATTCTGAGATGCTCCAACAGTTACTGGTTCAGAACAACTATATGATGAGCATGTTGGAGCGACTATGCTTGGATAGGGGAATTGACACGGCTGGTTTAATGGGTCAAGTTCCCCCTGGTACACAAGCAGGTCCATCTATGCCTTCCAACACTGCAGATGACGACATTCTGGGTGATTTTGCAGCTGATGAATTTATGGATGACTTTTGATCTTGTTCCTCCACTCCCATTTACTGCATTTTGTTTTAAATTTCTTGGAACAATTTAGTTTTACATTTTTTTTTTAAGGTTGAACAAAGTTAAGGTTGATGGCACTTTATATTGGGTTATATTTTCTTGCATATTATGCTTTGGATATTAACAACTATGTGTGTCCTACATCTGGCAGCTTAAGCTATGTCTTAGATTAGTTTGTTGCTGAGGACAGCAACATTCAAATCTGGGAATTATGGCATACATGCTGCATGCAAGATTGCAAGATTGATGAATATGGTGGAACTACACCATGAAAAAGAAGTCTTGTATTGAAAAGGAAATTCTCAGGTTCAATTATGCTTGATTAAATTCTGGATATACAAATTGCTAGCATGATATTGTATAGCCAAATTTTGTCAACTAGTATGTCTGAATTGCTAAGCTTGAATGGTTAATAAATGCCTAAATGATTAGTTTGGAAATCTAGTTTAACATCATAGCTAGTGAGTTTTTGGGCCCAAACACTGAATTTATTTTGAGAGATCTCACTGTGATAGCATTCTAGAACTTGCTTTGTTTCTCTGAAATACATGCATAGATTGAAATGATAAAGGCAGAATTTTATTTTGTAGCCACGGCCAAATAAATCACCTATGTGAATTCTTCCAGTATTAACCCCTTTGGGCCTGAACCTTTTTGTTCATAAACTCCTGTTGATTAGACATATTCTTATTGTCTTACCTTAAAAGAGATTGAATCCCTGATGTGTAGGAAAGAAATTAAGGTAAGCTCCACAGAGGTCAAGATAAAGAAGGTGACTGAATTGTGTCTTTAAAAAGGAAAAGAAAAAGGTGAATATAAGGAAAATATGGCGGAAGGAATTAAATTCCCGAAATTCTGTGGGAACATTAGTGGAGCAAAACAAATGAGTTGAATGTGTTAAAAATGAAAAACTATCAAATTTTCAATCTCATTGTTACTTGAGCTACTATCCAAAAAAATTCCACCCTTTAGCCTGGCCAAGTTACAACCTGTGATGTCCTTTTGATCAATTTTGCATGTATTAATGTTCCTCATCTTTAGGTACTTGAGAATATGAGCAAGTTTTATGATAATGTTGTTACAGTGATAGCTGGAGTAATTGTCATTCCCCCAAACACTTGAGTATTGAGCGTTATTTGATTATCTGGGTGAGGGATGTGCAAATTAGATTCTAATCTTTTCATGAAAGGCATTATTAAAAATTCTTCACATTGATTCAAGCATACTTAGTAAGATGATCTGTTGGCTGTACAGTGTTATGTTGGATTAATCTGTTTCCTGGATTTAGTCTTATACATTGCTAGGGACAGCAAAGTTCAAATCTGGGAATTATTTGATATGCGATCAGCATATAGGAAATTACAAGGCAAAAAGAGGAAGAAAATGACTCAATCAATGCAAGAAAAGCAGAGAAAAAGAGTAAAAATATCCAAAGTCTGAATATCAAGGAAGATAAACAAAAGGAGGCAAAAACATATCAAAAAGACCTAGGTTCCCGCGCTCTCAGCGCGGGAGTGGCGCTGAGAGCGCGAGAAAGGAAAAATTGGCAGAAGGTCCCGCGCTCACAGCGCGGGGATGGCGCTGTGAGCGCGGGAGGTGAAAAAGTGGCAGAAACTCCCACGCCCTGAGCGCGGGAGTGGCGCTCTGAGCGTGGGAGGCGCGAAAGTGTGAAGATTCAAAAGTGCAAATTAGGTCAGAATCTCTCTTATAAAAGGAGACTCAACCTCTGAAGAGAGACATCTCAGAACACACATCACAAGACCTAGAGGAGGCGTTCTTCGTGTTCATCACTCTGTTCTTGTATTCTTCTTTATTTTCTTTTTCCAGTTTATGTTGAAATCAGATCAGCGATCATGATGTTGATTGGCTAGATCTATTTCTGTAGTCAGGGGCATGATCCCTTTGTAAACAATTGCTACAAGGATTGAATCATTCTATGTATTGAATTAATATATTTCATCTTTTATCTTGAGCGTATTGATATTATTTCTATTAGATCTGATCAACCTAATAGGAAATGATATTCTGGGGATCAGGATTCACAATAGGGATGTTGGAATACTGATCCTGAAAGGAGATAAAGATGACTCTCCATGCATGTTCTAGGGATAGACTTGTATGGATTGCAGTCGTGGGATTTATCTACATAATGCTTATTTTCAGGCGGAATTACTAAGGGATTAGGGTTCCAATTGAAGTAAAGGGTTAGATCGCCAAGGGATTGGGATCTAACTAATTATTTCTAAAAGATGATAATTTGTCTGAGTTGTTAATTTCAATAGGTTTTATGAATCAATCCGAAGTAAAATTGGGAACAATTGGTGAATGTACCCTGGCTACAGTCTTCTTCATCACTTTTTCTACAAAAACATTTCTTCATCTATTTTAAGTCTTTTTCAGAAAAATACAAAAACAAAGCTTTCACTTTTATTGTTATTTAATTTAAATTACAATTATTTGTCAACAACCAATCGATTTATCTAACTTAAGAGGACTGGTTATAGTAGTAATTGTTTATCAATCCCTGTGGAGACGATACTTACTTATCACTTTATTACTTGGAACGATCGGTGCACTTGCCGAGATCGCAACAGTAATTAATGAATTAATTGTGATAAGTAGGAAATAATTCCATAATTGACCCTAATAATTATTATGAGGCTTTAATAATTATAATTAGTGGGTAAGAATGCTGAAAGTCGCTTTTCGGAAGAAAAATGTAGATACCGGTTCTGCTAGTCGGTATAAATGTGTACCGAAAAAGTATCCCGAAAAATTATAATAAGTGCATGATAATTACTAGAATAATATGTAGGACTTGTAAAACGAGTTTCAAGTCAAAATAAGGAGATATGATGCCAGAACTGATACTGGCTATGAAAAAACGCGTACCGGAAAGGTGCTCAGAAAAATAAAAAGTTTGGGATCAAGATCTTTTGCGTTGCTAATAAGGCTAATACTGCGCGCTAAGTGGCCTTGTGCCTATAAATACATCATTTGCACAAAATCCTAGGCAAACATATCAGCCTCTATGTGGGTTTCGGTGGCTGCACATGTTGTGTGCACTGCTCCATTGGTTTCTTCACCATCTCTTGTGCAAGTTGGCACCTTTGTGCATTGATCCTTCATCTTTGAGCTTGTAAACACTTGGGTGTGTGTGATAATCATCTTAGGGTGGAGTGAGGGTCTTTGTTCTGGGTTCTAGCCACTGTTTTGAGTTAGCTTGTGGGCTGAGTTGGAAAGTGGGTGGTGAAAGCCTTGGTTTTGGCATTTTTTATGCTTCAAAGTGTCACTTTTGTGAAGGAGGAACCTTTCTTGTTGGTCCATTTTCGTTTGGTGTGAAGTCAGGACCTTGGGAGCTGGTTGTGAGCTCCAAGAGCACCTCCATTTTCTGCTTCTAGCTTTGGGTGAGTTACCTAACCTTTGATCATGAGTTTTTGTTGCTTAAAGGTGAAGTCTATGCATGTAAATGGGTTAAGTAAGTAACCAACTGGAATGTTAACCTAAGTGAGTCTATAAATGCATGCTTTAACGTGTTGAAGTGTTAAAAACCCAACCTTGGAAGGATATCTTCACGAACTGCAGAAACTGCATTCTGTCGTGAAATATCCGGATATTTTATCGAGCATATATCCGGATATGGGATATCCGGATATTATCCTGATATCCGGATATGGACCTTGATATCCGGATATTATATATCCGGATATGGTCAGTGAGATATCCGGGTATTGTATATCCGGATATGCCACGATGAATATCCGGATATTCTGGGATTTCAAAGAATAGTACTTTTACTGTGCAAACAGTAGGCTATTGGGGGTTTGTGCACCCTAGATTAAGGAAGTTGGACTTCTGTAATTAATGAACTAAGTCAGAATCAAGTGATTAAGGGCTTATGGCTTGTATGGAGCCTTAAGACGTAAAACGTAAAGGAAAGGCGTTGTCTTTAAGTTGTATGCTTGAGATGCATGATTTTTGATATAGTATTGGTCCATAACAGATTGTGACTCTGCTGTGTTTGGACTTTGAGCTTGTGGAATTTTGGCTTTGGGTGTTAGCTTGCAAGGTAAGCTTTCGTGTCCTCGGTTTAGCCATGTTGTGGTTTCACCATGTTCCATGGGGACATGGTGTATGCATGCTGTGTTACATGCTTTTGAACATATGAAATGTTGATTGAAATTTACATGTAATGGCTTTTAATATGCATGTGTTGTTCCATCTTGACGGTAAGCCTGAGTATATGGCGTCATACAATACGGTGATCTGGGGTGGATGCAAGTGGCGTCTTGCACTATATGTAGGAGATAGACGTATTTCTGCATTTCTCTGGCCAGTAGAATAGTATTAACACACATGACATGATTATCTGCTGCATTGTATTGATTTAGAACTGATGATGATGATGAACTGCTTTTAAACTTATATTGCACATGTAAGTGAGCTTGGGGTGGAAGATTCTTGAGGACCCCTTGTCTTACTGAGATTTCTTGTTTAGAGATCTCACCCCACGTTTGGGGAATGCTTATTTCAGGTTCAAGTAGTATGGGAGCTGATGTCTCTGGTGGCAAGAGGCCAAAGCATGATTGATGATTATTGTTATGACTGCCTTGATGATAGCATGACTAGATTGGATGTTGTTTATGTTTTTCACACCTTTATTATTATGTTGTTGATGTTGAGACTGATGTTGGGCTTTGTTGCCTTATTTGTGTGAGCATGGGGTTTGTCCATGTCACTTTATGTTAGTACTTTGAGCTGAGTAGTATAAACTGATTAGTTGGTCCGGTCTACGTGTTGTAGTTCCGTGACTAGAGACTTATGCATATGTTGTTTATTTAATGAGGTATTTCAGTTAGCTGTTTTATTGCAATTACATATGGGCAATGTTTTATTAACTGATTAATAAGCAAGTTGGTAATGATAATGGCATCATAATTGAAAAGAAAAAGATATTCCGCATTTTAATTAAGCGCAGCTTAATACGATAGTATGATAACATTACCGGATATATACGGGGTGTTACAAAACCCGAACTCACATCTTGAAAAACCAAGGTAAATGTACTTTTTTGTCTTTGTATCGAGCTTCTCCCTTTCATCTTTAGGGATATGCACGAAAGCTCGGCATCCAAACGCCTTCACGTGATCATAGACCGCTTTCCGACCTGTCTAAACTTCTTCTGAAATTTCTCCTTCAAGTGGCTGTGATGGTGAGAGGCTGATCAAGACAACAATAGTTCTGTCGGCTTCTCCCCAGAATGATTTAGGGAATCTGGTATTGGATAACATACTTCAGACCTTCTCTTCAATAGTTCGGTTCATCTTTTCAGCAAGTCCATTCAACAGAGGTATCTTGGGGGCGTCTTCTCAAGTCAGATCCTGGTCGTTTTGCAATATGCATCGAATGGGCCGTAGTACTCACCACCATTGTCAGATCAAACTACCTTCAATTTCTTATCAGTCTCCGTTTCTACCATAGCATGGAACTCTTTAAAGGCTTGGAGTACCTGTTCTTTAGTTTTCAATAAATATACCCGCACTTTACGGGAGTGATCATCAATGAATGAAACAAAATATTGAGCTCCTCCAAGGGATCTCTCCGACAGGAAACACACGTCAGTATAGATGATATCAAGAATATACCTGCGTCATCTGGGTTGATTCGGTCTCACGAAATAAACCAGTGCTGCTTTCCAGCTAGGCAGTGCGAGCAGCTCTCCAGTGCTTAGTGTCAATAATCGTTTCTTGTTTAGAATTTGGGTATTTTTCTCACTAATTTGGCCGAGACACTTGTGCCATAGCTCTAAGCTAGGTCCATCTCGGACAGAATTGGCTTCTCTGCCATTGATCTTTTCTTGCATCATATACAAGGAGTCTTTCTTCTTACATCGTGCAACAAACAAGTTTCCTTTGGCCAACTTCTATCTACCACTACCAACGTAGTTCGCTAACCCGACATCATCAAGCTTTCCTATCGAGATTAGGTTTAGTCGTATGTCAAGAACATGCCTTACATTTTTCAACACAAGTCGGCACCTGACAGCTGTGGTCAAAGTCACATCACCGACACCAATAATCTTGCTAGTCACCTGATTTTCCATCTTCAAGACTCCAAATAAATCACCTCCTTGGTAAGAGGAGAAAAAACCTTTGTGTGGAGTAATATGAAGGAGGCACCAGAGTCAACAATCTAGGTGCAGTCATTATATGCAACATTCAAATAATTGTCTCCACCAAGGATAAATATCTCGGGATCCGAGTTGGCAGCCACCGCAGTGGTGCTCTTGTCTTCTTTCTTCTTTAGAATGATTTGATTCGGCTTCACAATGTCGTTCTTCTCATCTTTCTGCAGAGTCTTGCAGTCCGGCTTCGTGTGACCGGGTTTCCCACAATAGAAGCACTCAACTCATATTTTGGTTAGACCGACCTCTGGACTTGTCACGACCCCGGTTCTTTCTACGTCCGCAGACATCGAACCTTCCTCTATTCTTGGTCATGTTTTCCTTAGATCTGCTAGTTACACCTCGTTCCCTTCTCCTGGACTCCTCATTCAGTAGGCTGTCTATCATGGCATCCATCTTCAATTTTCCATCAGGAACCGAGTTACTCAATGTCACCATCAGAGTATCCCAGCTTTCTTGTAGCGAGCTCAATAGCATCTCGTCATCAATTTTTATCTCGGCTATAGACAACTAATTCATAATACCTTTGTAGGTGTTGAGGTGTTCAATTCTGCTCACGTCGTCCTTCTATTCGAGTTTCACAAGTCGGCGAACCAGGTGTGCTTTGTTCCTGAAAGTCTTCTTTTGAATCATGGATCGAGCTTCGTCCATAACTCATATGCGCTCGTGAACTCGGACATGTGCTCAAAGAGGCTTTTGCCAATGTATTTCTTGATCGTGGCTACCGCCTTTTGACTCAGGATCTGCACTCCTTATAAGTTTTGCCTTCAGGCTTCTCTTTAAAGTATGTGCTCATATAGATCTTTGCAGTATAGATGGTCTTCCATCATCGGTCTCCAATAAGAGAAGTTATTCGCGGTCAGCTTGAACATATCTCCATCAGGTGAGGTTTAACTGGTCTTCATATCGTCTCCTTCAGAAACCGTCGAATCCAGGCTCTGATACCACTGTTGGGAGTTCAGTTCCCTCAATCTCGGCTAAGAAGCCTTTGCGAAAATCATACGTCGAGCTAGGGGCTCGGCTCTTCAATCAAATTGGTCGACCTAAACTTACCAGGTCTGCCTATGCGTAACCGAAAATAATGAAAAACATAAAGGAGAGAGAGAAGAAGAACATAGGCAGATTTTAACATGGAAAAACATTCTTCAATGTGAAGAAGTAAAAACCTAATGAAAAATCTAGAATCAAACTTCCCCTACGAAAATAATGGGTTACAAGAATCAAGTTTCACCAACAATGGTAGTAAACTCAAACCTCACCTACAATGATGGTTTTCTCTCAAACTTCCCTATTGAGGTATAACACTCGAGCTTCTCCCTAAAGGTACTCTCAAAATCAAAGCTTTGAGCTTTTCACTCAAAACCCTTAAATCTCACAAGTTAACCTTTTATTTTCTTTTTTTAGCCTACCTCCATCCCACAACTAATGTATTTATAGGGGAAGGAAAAGGTTTAGGGTTTTAGGGTTTTTTAGACCCTCATGGGCAGTGTGTTTAACATTAAGGAGGAAGCCCAACAGTTTTTCTTAACCATCTTCTTTTCAAATTTAAAATTTGCCAAGTATTGATGTAATACTTGGCACAACTTACCATGACGCCATTCACAGGTACTTTTCTAGACAACACAAGGGCTGAGTGAAGGAAAAGGTTATGCCTGCACTTTGTCACAAGAAAAATATTATCGATTGAATGTTAAATGAGCCATAGTTAAAAAAAATGTTACATAAACATAATTTACTTGGGTGCATTTTGCCAATAAATTATGGGATTAGTGTTTGTTCATTTAAATGATATTGAATTGTGTTATTTTAATCAAAACTATTATACTTTATAAGACCTGATTAAATTTTAATACTATCCAACGTTTGACATGATATTGTATAAGATAATATATTCTATAAGATAATATCATCCAATATTTGGTAATGAACTGTATAATACTATATAGGTTAAAAATAAATATTTTCTGTACCAAAAAAAAAAAATAAATAAATATTTTTGTCAAAAATACCTTTTAATAATGAATTTACATAATTCTTCCAAATATATCAAATGATATTATTTTTTATAGAAATATGTTGAGCAGTGTGTCCAAAAAATATATTAATTTTTATAAAAATAAAAATCTCCAATATTTTAAAAAATTATATATTGAAAAATTATTTTTTATTTTAATATACTAATATTAAAATAATATATTAATTCTTGAGAATTGAATCAGTTAATACATCAATCCCTTATCAGGCCTAATCCTATCCTCCTAGGTCGGATTATGTTATACATCATTTTGATGTATAAAGGGATCCTGCTGTATAAGCTTATACTATACAATGGTCATACCAAACAACTAAAAATATCGTAACGTATAATATAAGCTTATACTATCAGACCTTACACATCACACCAAAAATGCCCTAAAAGGACAAAAAAAAATTTCCGTATTGACATATCTTTAATTTACTGGCAAATATAATATTTATTTTGTAAAAAGTGATAAAGTGCTGATACTTTATTAGATTAGTGTACTCAAATTGAATATTCTAAATTTAGGGATATATATCGCATTTAAATATTTTTTCAGGGGGGAAAACCAAAATAAGTAAAGACACAAACTAATTGATATCAACAAATAAAGTTAAAGGAATAAAGTGGAAGAGTACGGCATGATAATGGCACCCAAAAGGGCAATGGCATTGCCTGTGGCTCCGTGACCACTGAGTTTGGGCACAAACATTCCCTTTAATACAGCCGAAGTACTGACTTTCGCATAGCTCATTACCGCAAAGTAACACACACCCACTATCAACATTGAGATAGCTATGACCAATTCCATCTTCCTTATCTGCCGAAACAAATAAATAAATAAACATAAAGGCAGAGTGAAAAGATTTCTAGTGAATTTGTATTCTTTAGGGACTGTGGGACGGATTCAGGAATTAACTATTGAGGATATCAAAATTATATAAGATATTAAAATAAAAAACCTTGTTTAAATATTGAATGTATCATATATTTATCGACGTAAGCACAATGTTATTTAATATCATATTTTTTATTTATGTATTGACTTAGTGTCAAATTTTTCAACAAAGAAATGAAATATTACTTGTACCATAGTTTTTAAATACACAAATAAGTCTTTTTCGAATCAAAGTTCACACTCAAAAAAAGTTTCCATTTTCATTTAAGGGAATCTATTGAAACTTCATTTTTTTTTTTTACCTATGCATGTAATTCCTTACTTTTGGAATAAAATTTTTAGGGTAAAGGATTTCTCCGGTGATTGGAGATTAAGTTATCTCCAATGAGCTCAAAACGACGTCATATTAGGGCGGAAATCAAGATATTTTTGTAATTATAATATATTGTAAGGTTATATTAGTCTTTATCATTATAATTTTTTAATCTTATAACCCAAAACGACGTCATTTTGAGCTCACTGGAGATAACTTTATCTCCGGTGACCGGAGAAATACTTTTCCCAAATTTTTATTATAATAGGAAATGAAACCATGGTTGGAGGACCAAGGCTTCTGCATGTCGCTCGTCCGCTCTATCCCTGTCTAGGGTTCAACTACAATGCAATTGAGAAAATATAGACACAAGACTTAAAAAACTGTAAAACTTTTAAATCATGAAATCCACTTGTTTCCCTCATTGTTCTAAACTACACAAGTTGTAGGAATACTATAGGAGTATCCTTGTCCATTTTCGTTGGCTAAGAGATAGTATTAATTGTATTTAATCATAATATCCTTGACTATTTCAAACTGACGACATACCTTGAAAAAAAAAATAAGAAATGTGATAAATGATTATAAGGAAATTAGATCTAATTAATAGATTTTAATATCCAAATGAGATATTTTATATGGGAAAAATGTTTATGTAATTAGTGTAGATAAGTTATCTGCTTTTATTCCTAAAATGACATCATTTTGGTATTAAAATCTTAAAAAAATATAAATATAAAGACTATTATAATCTTAAAATAAATTAGAATTATAAAAATATCATGATTTCCACCCAAAATAACATTATATTGACCTTATGCAGATAACTCATATGTAGTAGCTCCTAGAAAAAACGAACACATTTTATATTGTTGGTATTTTGTAATTATTCCAAAAAGGTAAATTACCCCATATCTCTGAAGCCCAAGAAACAAGAAAGTGCTGCCGCCAGTCAACAGAACTCCTACCCATAATGGAATGGCGTTGAAAAGTAGATTCAGCGCAATGGCTGTACCAAGCACTGCCAGAGTCAAGTTTGGATAAGATTAATTAATGATTATAGAAGTTTAAATAGGAATACAAAGAGTATATATCTTACTGTTTAATTAATTGAATGATTTTTCGATTGAAAGGGAAAAAAACGAGGCTATGGAACAATAGAAGAAAATAAATTAATACCATCAGGTATGTCTGCACATATGACAGCAAGCTCAGCCAATAACCATAAACAGTACTTGACAAATAATGGGTACTCAGCTTTACATAATTCTGCTAGGTGTTTTCCTGCAAAATTCAAATAACAATAATAATATATTCTCAAAGAGAAAGTATCGATCTCATAAACCTCTAAACATACATTTTATCACAACTATCCACCTTTTCCTTCTTCTTTTGTACTCTCTCTCTCATTTTTTAATCCTCACATCTTTAGATGGGAAAGGTTATATAACACATGAATTGTTGTGTTAGTTTTGGATCTAACCAGTGGTAACGCCAAGATTTGCAGCCAATGACTGAATTAGAACCGCAAACATCATTCCAAGAAGTACCAACCACAGCATCTGGATACAGAAGCAACATAATTTCAAATTTTGGGCTTATATATTTTATTTAAGCCAACAAAAACTTAAATTAAAATATCTTTTTTGAGCTTATATATATATATATATATGTTTCTTCAGACTTCTCGGTTTGGTTTGTTGCTTAATTATTATACCTCATACCCATAGTTAGCTCCAGTTTGCAGATCATTTTCTACTGCGAAAATAGCAAAACAACTAGTTATAAACACAGAGACATAGGAGAGAGAGAGAGAGAGAGAGAGAGAGAGAGAGAGAGAGAGAGAGAGTTACAGCTTCCAGCATCTACGTAACCCAATGAAATGAGGATACCAGGACCCACATGTGACAGGAACTTTTTCCACCCAGGTTTCTGTTTCATTGCATCAAGTTTATAACTTTATATACACACATATATATATATAACAGTTCAGAACTTGAATGGGAAATTGTAAAAGGGAGATCAGGACCTCGATTTTTGAGGAGCCATCGGAATCAGACGGAGGAGGAGGGTTGATAGGAGTGGTCAAGTTGACGGCTACGATGGGGTTGCTACCTCCAATCGTCGATGAGATTGTTGCATCACTTTCTTGCTGCATCAGGCTTGCCATAACTCTCACTCTGCTTCTTGCGTTCGCTCTGTGACTGTGTTGTGTGTGGTGTTTCCTAGTTCAACAATACTGGTTGACTTCATTGAAACGATGAATAAAAAGGTCTAGTGTGTGCATATATATATATATATATATATATATATATATATATATATATATATATATATATATATATATATGAGGCATATTCTTATACGGGATTTATACGGACGCGGACGTAAGAGTTAGAAGTCTTACACTCAATCTTAATCATAGATCCACTCGTATCCAATAATTCACGTTACTACAAAATTAGAGACCTTAGATATAAGTGGGATCAATGGACAAGATTAAGAGTGTAACTTACACCGATGTAAAATGATATGATCATATATATATATATATATATATATATATATATATATATATATATATATATATAACTTAGATATAAGTGGGATCAATGGACAAGATTAAGAGTGTAACTTACATTGGTGTAAAATGATCCTGACCCTATATATATATATAGTTTAATGTAGATAAGTTATCTATATTCGTTCGCAAAATGATGTCGTTTTGCGTTGAAAAATTAAAAAAAATTTAATGAAAAAGACTATTATAACCATTAAATTATTATAATTATAAAAATATTTTGATTTCGGCCTCAGAAAGACTATTTACACTCAATCTTAACTGTTGATTTTTGTATATTAATTAGTTAAAGAGAATAAGCTAATTCTATAAGATCATAAGTATGTTTAATATTTTTGACCAAATATTATCCTTAAAATATTTTGATTATAGTTTTTTTAAATAAAATAAATCAATTCAAATATGTATTAAATATTTATGTGTAAAAAAAAATTACAATTATAAATATTTGATGGGTTTGATGTTTGTCATTTTAGATGACATAAGTTATGTCAATTTTAGGAGAGAAAAAGACACAAAAAATGAAAATCATGAAAAAGAAAGTAAGTGATTTTTTAATTTAAATTTTAAATAAAAAATATTATTTTATGTCTATCTCTATCTTAAAATAACATAATTTTATGTCAAATGAAAAATACTTTTTCCATATTTGATTACACAATAATAATATGACTAATTATTAGTGAATAAAAACTCAACGATGTTTTCACCAAAAAAAAAAAAACTCAACGATGTAAGGTAATATGCGTCGTGGTTATCACTTATCATTACTCTTCATCAAGCGGTATCATAATTGAATCATGTCCAATGTTGGGACAAGATAGTCTTAACGTGTCAATGGATTGGGCCCAGAACATAATCTCTAATTTTTATTCTTTTTTTGGAAAAAAAACACTATCTTGTACCCCTTGTCCTCTATTTTTATTTTTATTTGGTAAGCAGTCCTCTAATTTTTATTCTAGCCGCATAAATCTCAACGAGTCTATATTTAAATGAACAAAGACAAAATCAAATAAAACTTATACTACCCGTGTATATATATGGGAAAAATATTTCTGTAATTAATGCAGATAAGTTCTCTACTTTTATTCCCAAAACGATATCGTTTTGGGATTAAAATCTTAAAAAATTAACATATCAAAATTATTATTACCCTGAAATAAATTAAAATTACAAAAATACCATGATTTTCGCCACAAAACGACGTCGTATTGGACTTACTGCAGATAACTTATCTACATTAACTGCATATATATATATATATGGAAAAACATTTCTCAAGCTGCTTGAGATAAATTTATCTCCGGCCAAACCAAAACTACGTCATTTTGATTATTTATTTCCTTATATTTATTGATTCACCTTTGAATGGCTATGATTTTCCTTTTCTCTCTCTTCCTTTATCACCATTGATCCATCTTTGTACGGTTATGATTTAGTAATCGAAGATAACTTTATCGAAGATAACTTTATCTCCGGCAGCTTGAGAAATGGTAAGCCCATATATATAGGGAAAAGATCTTTTTACAAAATTTTTTTTTTTTACAAATTACACTAACTATGATCGGTCATACACTCTTGGTTAAAGTATGACTGGGCAGGCATAGTGTAGTTTGTAAGAGTTCTTAAACAAAATGATTGTAAATGTAACATTCCCTATATATATATTAAAAGTCTTACTCCTCATCCTAGCGGTTAATTTTTTTTCATCTAACGGTTATAATTTAATAAGTTATAACAATTAATTAATTATTAATTTTAAATAAATGATAACCGTTAGATGAACGGAAATCAATGGCTAAGATAATTAGTAAGATTTTTAAATCTTATTCTAGAGTCAAATGATCCCTTCCATACATATATATATATATATATATATATATATATATATATATATATATATATATATATATATATATGGGGAGGGTTCTTTTGACTCTAGAGTAAGATTTACAAGTCTTACTCCTCATCTCAGCCGTTAATGGACGAAAATCAATGGTTGTCATTTATAGTGTAATTAATAATTAATTAATTATATAATTTCCTAAATTATAATCATGGGATAGACGGAAATCAACGATTAGAATGAGGAGTAAGACTTATAAATCTTACTCTGGAGTCAAATGATCTCTCATATATATATATATATATATATATATATATATATATATATATATATATATAAGTTGCTTTTCTCTCTCTTTCTCCACGTCGGCAAACAAGTTCTGAAAAGTACGTCATTTTGTTTAATAAGGGTAAACATTTTTATAGCTGCTTTAGATAAGATTGTCTACAGCTACCCCAAAAACTACGTCGTTTTGTTTAATGAATGGTGTTTCTGTAATTTTATGTGAATTAATGAAGGGTGTTTTCATAACTTTATTTATTTTTTTATCCTATATATTTACTGAAACATCATTTATTAACTCACCTAAAATTAAAGAAACACTCTTTATTAATCAAAATGACGTAGTTTTTGGGTAGCTGTAGATAACTTTATCTAAAGTGGCTGTAGAAATATTTTTTCTATATATATATATATATAGGATTTATCATTTATCATTTAACATGACCAGAAAAACGTTCCTACACTAACAACATTTTGTGGGGCCCGCAGCAAAAAAAAATAAAAAAAAATCGGCACGTAAAATGAATCTCTATAACATGACACAATCACTTTTCCTACAACATAACTCTTATAAAACCCATATATATATAAGGGCAGGTTCTTTTTACATCAGTATAAGACTAACAAGTCTTATACCACATCTCAATCGTTAATGGAAAAAAATCATCAGGTGATATCCGTAGTGTAATTAATGATTAATTAATATTAATTAATTCACATGACTTCCTAAGTTATAACGGTTAGATGCATGAAAATCAATGGTTAAGATATGATGTAAAATGATCTTACATCGTGTAAAAGATCTTCATCTATATATATATATATATATGGGAAAAATATTTTTATAGCCACTTTAGATATAGCTGTCTACAGCTACCCCATTTTAACTAAGTATGGTTGGTCATACATTAAAATTACATTTTCTCTCTCCGTCACGTCAGCCGACAGTGTCTGAGGAAAGAGAAAAAAATAACATCTTTATTGTTATAACTAAGAATGACCGGTCATATTTAGTCAAAAAGAGGTAGCTGTAGATAACCTTATCTAAAATGACTGTAGAAATATTTTTCCCTATACCAGTGTAAGTTACCCTCCCAATCTTGTCCGTTGATCCCATTTATATTTAAGGGCTATAATTTTTTTAGTAATGTGAGCCATTGGATACAAGTGGATCAATGATCAAGATTAAGTGTAAGACTTCTAACTCTTTCACCAGTGTAAGAACATCCTGCCCCACATATATATATATATATATATATATATATATATATATATATATATATATAACTCTCATTCGCGAGTTCGGTAACACGTCCTACTCTATTACGTTGTTAATTATTTCAGATATAATACTATTATCTTCTTCACCATTTGCATTTGAATTATATATATATGGACTTGGTCAGTTTATTACTCTCATTTGCCAGTTCGGTAACACGTCCTACTCTATTATGTTGTTAATTATTTCAGATATAATACTATTATCTTCTTCACCATTTGCATTTTAATTTTATAATTTAATGTGACGTTTATTATGTTATTATTAGATTTAGATTAATGTAAGGTGATTACTCATTGGCCGGTTAACTACCACGTCCTCCTCCTATTGTGTTCTCAATTATTTCAGATATGTTTGGACTAATGTTTTCTCGTTCAGTTGATATGCATGTTGAATTCTGTAGAAGAATTAATTTCAATGAGTCCAGTTAAGAATTGTAGAAAATTGCTTTAAAGTACAAGCCATGTGCCTTTCATGGTGCATTCAGCATGATGGACATCTCTACCCATTATTTTTATATTGGAAGTTTGATTCTAGATTAGTATATTGGGTTTTTTTTTACTTCTTTACATTGGAAAAAATTTTCCCACGTTAAGATTTTATTGTGTTTGTCTCTCTATCTCTCTCCTCTTTCTTTTTTGTTTTTGCTGCGTTGACTTACCTGGTGACCCAGACCGACCTTTGATTGTGCTGGCTCCTAGTTTTGACGTTTGATTCTGACACATCTTGACATTTGATTTTGATACACTTTAACGCTTAGTTGAGGAAACCGAATTCCCAAACGAATGTAAGGTGATTAATCATTGGCCAGTTAACTACCACGTCCTCGAGATCATCTTGTGTGCGGCAGTGGTATGTGCGTCCGCAATTGGAAAAATGACAACTGGAATAAAGAATAAATTTTTCTTTTTTCCGTACAGTAACACAACTCCTTGCTCCATTTCTATTGGTTGGTCGCATGGAATGCATTGTGAGACGGTTGCATAATAGATATTTCCCACGTCCTCCTCCTACTATGTTCTTAATTATTAGATGTAGTTGGACTAATGTTAATGTTATCTCGTTGATCAGTTGATTACTGAGAGAATACCTCCATTGATATTGTGAGAGAGGAAAAGAACGAGAGGAGAGAAGGAACCAGAAGAGTAAGCATTGTGTTTAAAAAAGGGAAAATGAATAGTAAGTATCTATTACACTGTACACTTTCCTCTATTTAATAGAAGGAAGGTTAAAGTATGCTGACTCAGCATCTAACACACTAACAAACATCTCTAACCAACTAACAAACTAAACAAGATACAGGTAATCACTTTTAACAAACCAAAGGCCAAAGGCACTAATATAACTGAAACAGATTCACTAAGCTATTAATTACTCACCATATATATGCATGTTGAATTTTGTAGGGGTGCTTGGTTGAGAAGAAATTTTTTGAATAATAGGGAAATGTAATTACTAGGAAAATGGTTGAAAAGTAAGTTTGATATCAAAATGTAAAAAAAGTTATTTGGTTAGACGAAATATTACCAGGTAAACTGATTAAAGTTTTGTAAGTCTATGTTTGGTTGAGTGTAAAATATTGATAGGAAAGTGATATAAAATGACAAATATAACCCCATAAAAAAGTGAAACCTTGGCACTTTAGATGATGATATTTAAGTCTACTAGTATGTTACACTTTTGCCATTTAGCTAGCTAAATGTAAAATACCACCATCAAGTTGTCTGTCTAAATAGTAACTGTGTCTTGCTTTCTATGAACCAATAAGAAATGCTATGCAAATACAACACCTAGGAAAAATTTATAAAATCATCTACCAAACATTACTTTTTTACTTTGCCAATTTAATTTGCATAGCAAAATTTTAAGAGATCTTCAATCAAACACCGTAAGAATTAATTTCAATGAATCCAGCTAAGAATAAAAGTAGAAAATGGCTTTAAAGTACAAACCATGTGCCTTTGATGGTGCGTTCAGCGCGATGGTCGATGGATACATGAACGGTAAGCATTGAACATTAATGAAGCAGACTAATTTTTTTTATTTACATTTCAGTCTAATTAATATTTTTTCAAAATTCCCAATAAGTCTTTTTTTATGAAAGGAAAATAGATCGTGTTCTGACTGTAGTGTATAACCCAACGATTTCTGATATATTTTTATTTTATTAAATATAAAATTATACATCTCAACCCAAAATTTTAAAATGTTTAATTTATAATTATCACTTACTTTATAATTATCACTTAATTTATTATTAATTAATATAAAATTCTATCACGCTTGAATTTAATATCAAAATTTGTTTGAATACCATATAAGATAATATAGTACATAAAGATTCTAATTAATATATATATATATATATATATATATATATATATATATATTTAAAAAGTTATTCATGAATAGTTAAAAATGATTTTGTAAAATAAACAAAACCCACTTGTTTTGCATTCAAACTAGTCAGGATTCCATCTTGACGGCGCTTACTCAAGGTAAACCGAAAATCTACACGTCATAGACCGTAACGTAATCAAATTATATGTCGAAAGTCCTTGTCCAGGGAGAGAGTATTTGATGGGTCCGGATCAAGGTAGTCCCCTTTCAAAATGGACAAAAAAAAGTAGGGATTGGATGGGAAAAAACTCAAAAGGGAGGGATAAAAATGGAAGAAAAATTTCTATTTATGAAAAATGGATCATTGAATAAATGATGGGACGGGAGCATAATAAATTTTTTCCTGTCTAGGATACCCAAATATATATATATATATATATATATATATATATATATATATAGTCAACTTCGAATTAACGATCATATCTTGATTAGGTGATTACACATTCGCTGATGCACTATCACAATGGTAGTGCCACCCACCACTCCTCAGACTTTGTTCTATTCTAGGAAACACTTGGCATCAGTGAGGGGCCAAATTATCTTAAGGAGACACATTCTGTGGGCTTGGATTTTCATTATTCTGCATGTAACCATCATTCTAATCCATTATCTGACACACTGTAAGTCTGTTCTAATTTCCTTTAATACACTGTGTTTGATAATTCTGATCATTATATCTTCTGTTCTATACATGGGTTCAAACCTCTTAGTGATTTAATATCACCCACTGTCTTCTAAATAACAATCTTTAGACAATTTGGTGTTTTGAACCTGTGATTAGTATATTATGTTTTCTGTTTTATATACTATTTTTTTTACTGTGTGATTATTGTATTAATCTGTGTGATTAATTTCGGTTTATGTTTGTGTAACAGAAATGACTACTGCAAGTACAAACGACGCCAATCTTATTGCCTCAGTTCCAATGCATGCTGTCAAACATGAAAAACTCAATTGGACAAATTTCAAGCGTTGGCAACAGAAGATGTTGTTCTATTTGACAACACTAAGTTTGAACGTTTTCTCAAGGAAGATGCTCCTAAGTTGGATGAGGGAGAACAACCTGACAATGAAAAGGTTGCTGCCATTGATGCATGGAAGCATTCTGACTTCCTTTGCCGAAATTATATTCTCAATGGTCTAGACAACACATTGTATCATGTGTATTGTACCCTGAAGAATAGTAAGGAACTTTGGGATAGTCTGGACAAGAAGTATAAAACCGATGATGCTGCCTTAAAGAAGTTCATAGTTGGCATATTCTTGGACTTCAAGATGCAAGACTCCAAATATATTGTGAGTCAAGTTGAGGAAATTCAATGATTCTGCATGAAATTCATGCAGAAGGAATGTCTCTTAGTGAGTCTTTTCAAGTTGTTGCTTTCATAGAAAAATTACCAAATTCTTGGAAAGATTTCAAGAATTATCTCAAGCATAAATGCAAGGAATTGTCACTTGAAGATCTGATTATGAGATTGAGGATAGAGGAAGATAATAAAATTTTTGATAAGAAGAATGGCAACAATCCTATGGTCTCTAAGGCTAATGTGGTTGAATAGGGCTCAAAGTCAAAGAAGAGGAAATATTCTGAAGATGGAAATGCTAAGCAAAGAAAGGGCAAAGCAACTGTTACAATTGTGGGAATCCTGGCCACCGTGCAAGGGACTGTAAGAAGGAACAAAAGAAAGATCAAAGGAAGCCACAAAAATTCAATAAGAAGAAGAAGACCACCCAAGCCAACATGGTTGATATTGCTGATAAGGTTGAAGAACTGAATCTGGCAGCGGTGTTGATGAAGTGCAATATGGTGGGAGATACTAAGAAGTGGTGGGTGGACACTGGTGCCACCAGACATGTCTGTTCAAATAAGTGGATGTTCTCCTCCTATACTCCTACTAATAATGATGAGAAGCTTTATATGGGTAATTCATCTACTTCAAAGGTTGAAGGTGTGGGAAAAGTGACTTTGAAGATGGCATATGGCAAGATAGTGACACTTAATGATGTGCTCCCTGTGTCTGATATTCGCAAGAACTTAGTTTCTGGATCTCTGTTAAGCAAGAACTACTTTAAACTTGTATTTGTTTATGACAAGTCTGTACTTACTAAGAATGATGTGTATGTAGGAAAGGGTTACATTAGTGAGGGCATTTTCAAACTGAATGTGCTGACTGTAAACAATACCAATAATATTAATAACACAACTACTTTTGTTTACTTGCTTGAGTCTTCTAATTTATGGCATAATAGATTAGGACACGTTAATTTAAAATCAATTAAAAATTTAATTCATTTAGATTTACAACCTAAATTTGAATGTATTAATAAAAAGTGTCAAATATGTATTGAATCAAAATAAAAGTGAAGTTAACTTAACAAGAAAATTAAAACATTAAGGAGCGATCGTGGGAGAGAATACGATGGCCCCTTCAAGGAATTCTGTATAGAGTCCGATATTATACACAGACAACAGCTCCATATTCATCGCAATCAAATGGGATTGCAGAAAGAAAAAATTGGACATTGAAATAAATGATGAACGGTATGTTAATTACGTCCGGTTTACCACAGGATTTGTGGGGGGAAGCCATTTTGACGGCTAATTACATTATTAATAAAGTGCCTTACAAAAAGACAATGAGCATATCATACGACGTATGGAAAAGAAAGAAATCATCCTTGAAATACTTTAGAGTGTGGGGATGCTTGGCTAAGGTTGCAGTTCCTAAACCTAAAAGGTTGAAAATCGGACCTAAAATCGTGGATTGTGTATTTATTGGTTATGCACTTAATAGTAGTGCCTATCGGTTTCTGGTTTATAAATCTGATGTATCAGATATACACGTTAATATAGTTATTGAGTCAAGGGAAGTTACTTTCTTTGAAGATGTATTTCCATACAACAAAGTACATGAATCAAGTGATAATAATGATAATAATATTGTGATACCTCGGGATGCTACAACTAATATTGGACCTATAGAGGATGTAGAAGATGAACATAGGCGTAGCAAGAGGCAAAGGATAGCCACATCCTTTGGACCTGATTTTATGACGTATCTGTTAGAAAACAAGCCTTAGACGTAGCTATAACATCCCTAGAAGCAACATTCTGGGAAAGAGGCTACCAATAGTGAGATCGATTTTATCTTGTCTAACCACACTTGGGAATTGGTAAACCTTCCTCCTGGAAATAAGACTTTAGGAAGTATGTGGGTATTCAAAAGGAAAATGAAAGAAAATGGCACTATTAATAAATATAAAGCTAGGCTTGTGGTAAAAGGCTACAGGCAACGTGAAGGTCTCGACTATTTCGATACTTATTCACCTGTTACAAGGATCACATCCATTACGAGGTTGTCTGCGGTAGCTACATTGAATGGATTAGAAATACATTAAATGGATGTTAAGACCGTCTTCTTAAACGGAGACCTAGAAGAAGAGATATATTTAGAACAACCTGAAGGTTTCGTTGTCCCAGGACAAGAATGAAAAGTTTGTCGCTTAATAAAATCTCTTTACAGGTTAAAACAAGCTCCAAAATATTGGCATGCGACAAATGTGTCTATGTTCGAAATACTGAAAAAGGATTTGTCATTGTCTGTCTTCATGTAGACTACATGTTGATAGTGGGTAGCAATAATCAAATGATTAAGGCTACTAAACAATTACTTAAAAGTAAATTCGATATGAAAGATATAGGGATAGCAGACGTTATCCTAGGTATTAAAATTCATAGAACATCTGAAGGGTTGGTCTTATCACGGGCTCACTATATAGTTAAAATTCTTGGGAAATTCAAAAGTTTGAAAATAATCTCTGTGAAGAACCCCGTAGATTCTAATCTTAGTTTATTAAAGAGCACTAGTAAAGCTACAACACCAAAGCTATATGCTCAAGTGTTGGGAGGTCTTATGTATGTTATGAACTGCATCAAACCTGATATTGCCTATGCAGTAAGTGTGTTAAGTTTTTTTACTAGTAATCCAAATGAAAACCATTGGAAAGCTATGCTAAGAGTTTTGGGATACTTAAAGTACATTCAAAATTTTGCTTTGCATTACGAGAAATACCCTGCAGTTATAGAAGGATATTATGATACAAATTGGATCACTAGCTCTAACGACACTAGATCCACAAGTGGATATGTGTTCACCCTTGGTGGGGGTGTTGTGTCTTGGAAATCGTCCAAATAGACTTGCATCGCAAGGTCAACCATGGAAGTAGAATTTATTGCTTTAGATAAAGCCAGTGAAGAAGCTGAATGACTTCGTAATCTTATTGAGAATGTTTCTAATTGGCCAAAACCGGTACCATCCATATGTATACACTGTGATGGCCAAGCAGCTTGGAAGGGCCAAGAACGTCATGTATAACAATAAGTCTAGACATATATGTCGAAGACATGATACCGTAAGACAACTACTCTCGAATGGAATCATTACAATTGACTATGTTAAATGTAAAGAGAACATAGCGAATCCGTTAACCAAAGGGATTCATAGAGAATTAGTTGACAATCTATCGAAAGGAATGAGTTAAAGGCCTATCAATTGTTGATCATTGCGGTAACTCTACCTAGATGAGTGGAGATCCCACGAACTAGGTTCAAAGAGAAAACTAAGTGATGTTCGACTGTTAAGACACTATGGAGCTTTTAAAACTCATACTCATTAATATGACAAGACAATGTATTTATGAGGGTAATCATTTAAGCTTTTAATGATTTCTTAATCTGTTGTGTTCAATTATCTATAGTGAGTTATATCACAAGAAATCACCTATGTGAGTGTGAAGTGAGGGCCACTTCTATGAGAGTTTTTCAAAGGACGACTCTCTAAAACACTAGCGGAACCAGGCAGGTGTACCACGGCCAAAATGGACACAATAAAGGACCAACAATGCTAGAGAAGCAATTGTGTGACTCTTATTGTCTAGGTATACATTAAAGGTCGATGGTTCAAGTCGCCCAGACCACAGATTGACCGAGCATATCCGATAGGTTTCACGAGAGAAGGTTCAAAGGTAACTCTACCTATCTCGATGCAGTTGTTTCTCGTTGAGAAAATTACACTTTGCATTTATATTCTTATGCTTTTAGTCACGGTGAATTGACTTCTTATCCATGTGGGGGATTGTTGGAATTTGTATTAGAATTTGTATAGACAATCTTTTGGTTTTAAGGAAGAAAAGAAAAAAAGGAAGTTGAAGGTGTGTGTGGATTTTTAAGAAGTCCCACATTAGACAACAAGCAAGATGTGAGAAAGCTTATAAGCTCCCACCTCACACTCCTAAATTGCCCCTTGGGGCACTACACTTTTGTGGAGGGGAGAGGAGCTAGGTGGGCTTAGGTCCACTACATACCCACCCGCGCGTGCTCGCCGCCGCCTTTGTTCGGTAGGCCGACTCGGTTCGGTTCGGTTCGGTTCCGTTCCTACGTATGTTTGAAATAAAAATGATTTTTTATTAAAAAAATTTTAATTTTTTGTGCGAAATGCCATGTACCTATCTGTTGCTTCCCTCCAGTTTCTTCAACCCCAAATGTTTCTTCCCGCCGATTTTTTTGAAAGTTTTGAAATGAACCGGATCTTGCCTTTCGCGAACCTGTCACCGGTTGTACATATTCACTGAACCGTTAGTCACGACGGTTCGCTGCCAACTGCGGTTCATCGTGACCGATCAATATCTATAAATAGACCTTAACCCCTTCAGAAGTAACATCCTGAACGCTGATGAGGGCGGGGAATGCTCGCCGGTGCGAAAAAGCCATGGTGCGAAAAGGCACATACAAAGAGCGACTTATGGCACGCTTCCAGTATGGATACATGAATGAATCAAATCGACACCCGAAAGTGATGGATTTTAAAGACTGTGCAGAGCGATTCCAAAGACTGTGCGAGTTTGAGACTGCACAGTTATGGATAGCTTATAAAAATTAATTTGTACTACCTATACAAACAAAATGCATTTACTTTTCGATAACCTATAATGGATGAACTCCATAGTTAAACGTGCTTCACTTGTAGCAATTCTGGGTTGGGTGATCTCCTGGGAAGCTTTCCCAGGAAGTAGTGAGGATAAAACACGCTAAAAAATCTCGTGTTAATGTATGTGGATAGTCATTGGTCCTTGCAAGCGGTCCGGTGTTACAGAATACATAAATTAACATTATTTTCCTTGTTGCATACAATATGTATGTGTTATTAAGATATAGGGCCCTGCTATGTGGCCTAGTTGTTTGATTTTAAAATGATAAAAGTGAAAACACTAAAAGTAGAACATGAAGATAATTTTTTAGTCCCTTGGAGTACGTCTCATGTCACGACACTATTTTTGGTTCACGGTAGGCGTACAACAAAAGTTAAACTGGTATACTAAGTCCAATTATCAACATGATATATTTAAATTAATAAAAATTATAATAAATTTATTTATACAAAAAAGGAGCAACTCTAAAAATTATAACATATTAGTCTTCTAAATAAATTAAAATATAATCTTTTCCTGCACAAATTAACGATATATGAGGCTAACCAATGATAATCAAACAAACTTCTATAATCAAATTAGAGGAGTAATGGAATCGTAAGTTAGCTCAATAACTTTTCCTACAAAAATATGTAATTATATCACTACTAAAAAACTGGTATTAGGGATGCACAAATTCTGTTCCTAAAAGCCATAAATCCGTATCTAAATTATTGAGGGATGGAATTTGAGACGAAACAATTTTCATCCCAGAATCTTAGCTAATGTTTTGAGACGGAACTTTAGTTTCATCCCTAATAAGGATGGAATAAAATTAAACTCTAACATGTGTTTTCCATCCCTAATGTTGTTAACAATTATGAGTTGGAAATTTCATCCTTAATAAGGACGGAATTATTTAAGCATTTTCTTCGTACCTGTTAGGGACATATTTTTTCCGTCCCTATTTAGGACGGAATTTGGAAATTTGTCCATCCCTAATTCCATCCCTACTTTTAAAATATTAAGGACGAAATTTTTTCATCCCTAATTCCATCCCTACTTTCAAAATATATTCAATAAAATATTTCAAATTTTTTTAACAAAATTTATACATGATAATCGTCATAATATAAGTTACCAAAGTCATATAATCAATCAAAGCTATTTTGAAACTTATAATAATTATATAACTATACAAGCCATCATAGTCATAATCAAATAGCTAAACAATCTTAATGATAAAAAATATCATAAAAGCAAAAATAACAAATGTATTAAACTACAATATCAACTAATAAGTATTGTTCACAAAATGTATTAAAGATCATAAAATAACTATCAATTATCTTCGTGTAACTCAGGATCATAGACATCATCTTCCACATCATCACCAACTTGAACCTCATTGTGTGTCTCACCAACAGGAGGTATAACAGTGGGCATAGAGACATGAGCCATCAAAATCTTTATCTGCTCTTTCATATCAGCCATCTTTGTCTACAATTCTTAATTTTGGGTAGATATAGTTGTCATTATCTTTCTCATACACTCATTTACAGAGATTCTTTGAGACGAACTAGCAGACTTTTGTGAAGCCTTGTATTTACTCGCCTCTGCAACTAAACCAAAAATGTGACCCTTTTTGCTCATACTCCCAACAATTTTGCGGAATAATTCATATCGTTTGTGTTGGGCCCAATTCGCATAAACAGATTTCAAGCTTTTGAAACCAACTTAAGGTGTGGACCCCATGGGCTTTTATTCTTTGCACGTTGCTTGTAATGATCTTTCAAGGTAAAGGTGCATGTCAAATGCTTTTGAAACTTTATCAATTGTCGGGCCCACGATAAAATGTGGATGGCAAATTTGAATTGACAATTTTTAATTTGCCAATATTTCATCATTTCAATGCTAACTTCACGTGACTACCTTTGAGGCCAAAAGGCTTTAGACAACATGTCTAATGCTTTTTCTTACATTTCCATGGACCCCACGACCTATAAGAATCATTGCAGGTTTGGATTTTTCTTGAAACAATTGGTCACGGGCCCCAGAGCTGTCGACCAAGATTGAATTATCAAGCTTTGCTTTTGGTCTTTGCACGTACTTCGAGATTACAAATTAGGTGGCTTTATATCCACATTTTAGAATGCTTCTGATGGCTTTGTATCAAGGTGGACCCCACGAGAAAAAGCTATACAACTTTGACAAGCAAACTTGGGCTTTGGTTTTCATGGTTTCCTAAGTTGAGATTTGCACAGATTCTTATTCTTTTATGCATTGTCAATTTGCCTTGCTATGTTTCATCACTTTAATACTAAATTTCACATCGTTCCCAATACGCTAAACTAGCTTTAGACATCTGCACACTCCTTCTTGATAAAAATCTTCATGGGCCCCATAACTTGTAATTAAAGACTTGAAATCTCTCTCAGACCCACTTAACACTTACAATGGTTCCGTGGTTGGTTTGATAGTTGCGTGAAAACATTTCGACCGGTAACGGTGGGCGATGGGCGGCGGTACCATTGCCGATCTGTGAGACAGATTTGTGTGGGATGTAGGTACCGACCGATAACAGTGGACGGTGGGCGGCCGGAAAAACAAAAGAGTTCTGGGAGACCGTCTTGGTAGTTTGGTGGCCGGCTTCTGGGCGATCGGCATATTGGCGACCTACAACGAGTCTAAACTGCAATCTTCTTAGCGGCTGGCGGTGGCTATCATTTTGGCGATTAGTATGTCGGTTCACAACCATTTTCACTCGAAATTTGACTGAGTAATCTGGACATTCGGTGAGTGAATGTAGGTTAAAGATTGTGTTGAGGCGTCCATACTGATCGGAAAGAGATTTGATTTCTGGTTGTAATCGAAGTCTGTGAGCTTGATTTCTTGTTGTAATCGAAGTCTGTGAGCTTGATTTCTGATGTGACCACTGGGGAAGTTGTTTCCTTTAATGGTCTGATAGGTATAAGGGTGGGTGTTTGTGTTGCGACACCTATTCCGAACAGAATGAGAGTCAAATACTTGAAACTGACGGGCAGTCGACGGGTTGCTGTAGACTAGGGGCTGGTCGGTGAAAGAGGTAGGAGAAAAGCCATTGGAATTAATGAGAAGATTAATCTACAATGATCCATTAGTTATGAATAAGAACTGAGTTAATAAAGACAAAATGAAAAAGGGAAGATGAAGAGTTGTGTGGGTTGTTTAACAAATCCCACATTGGACAATTAGTAGAAAGTGGAGAGTATATAAGCTCCCACCTCCATCTCTCTTTAATAGGCCCTTGGGTCACTACATAAAATATAAAATTTTATGAGAAATCATATTCCCTAGTTTTATAAATCATTTTTACGGTGCAATCGTACTGCGGTATTTTTACCCGGTAAAAACATTATTCACTGAATTTTCCGAAACTTGTCTATCCACTCAATTTTTCGTTCTGAATCCATTTCCAATGTTATTTTTATCATCTGAGACCTTCTACTCAATTTTCTTCCTAGGGTTGTGTGCATGACTAATTTACCGTTTTGCCTTTTTTTTGTATTTTGACCTAATTTTCAGGATTTTCATTAATCCTTCCTTTTAATTCTCATTTAATATATTAATATTTAGACTTAGAAATGCGAGGTTTTATACTTTAAGAAGGTCAAGAATATACTTTCTTTGAAAATAAAAATGTCTTGTTTTGAATGAGCAACTTCTATCCCAAGAAAATATCTTAGATTGCCAAAATCTTTAATTTCAAATTCAGCAGTCAGTCTCTTCCTCAAAGCACATTTCTCATCCATATCATCTCTTGTTATGATCATATCATCAACATAAACCAGAAGGATAGTGGTCTTACCTTCTTGAGAATGTTTAAAGAAAAGGGTATGATCTCCTTGACTTTGCTTGTATCCCATTGAAAGCATAACTTTGATAAATCTTCCAAATCAAGCACGCGGGGATTGTTTCAAGACATACAACGCCTTCTTCAGTCTGCAAACTTTATTATCTCCATTTGTAAAGTTAAATCTTGGTGGGATCTCCATGTAAACTTCTTCTTCTAACTCGCCATTGAGAAAGACATTTTTCACATCAAATTGTCTCAATTCCTAATTGAAATGAGCAACAAGAGATAATAAAATTCTTACAGTATTCATTTTGGCCACCGGAGCAAATGTTTCTTCGTAGTCAATACCATAAGTCCGTGTGAACCCCTTGGCTACGAGTCGAGCTTTATATCTCTCAAGAGTCCCATCATAATTATATTTTGGAGTATACACCCATCTGCACCTTAATGCTCTTTTTCCATTTGGCCTGTCAACAACTTCCCATGTATTATTCTTCTCCAACGCATTCATCTCATCCTGCATGGCTTGAACCCAATTATTATCCTTTATGCTTCATGTACTGATTTCGGGGTTGTAATGGAGTCATGTACTGTAATAAAACTTCTATGCTGCATAGAGAGATTCTTAGAAGAAACATAATGAGAAATAGGGTGTTGGGTATATGATCTTTTCCCTTTCCTTATAGCAATGGGTAAGTCATCAGAATTAATATCAGGCTCAGGAATAAATGAAGCAGTGTATTCAGTACTTACCAGTGGTTCAGGCGATTGCAGTTGCTGGTGGAGCAGTATGGGTTGTTTCTTCCTTTAATATACTAGCTCAGGTGTTCCAGCTTTGCGTGTTCTTTGTCGATCAATATATAGGAGGCATTTCACATGAGGATTCCGATTTATTTTCAGTCTCAGCAGCATCTAAGTCTTCCTTCTCAACTTGGGTAATGGGAGTAGACAACAAAAAGGGAGACTCAGACTCAGAGAAAATGGAAGAAGCTTCTATACCATTCTCCCCGTGAAGATGAGGATGTTGAAAGTAGGACTTAGATTCATGAAAGCTAACATCCATAGAGACAAAGAATTTATGACTTTAAGGATGGTAACATTTGTATCCTTTTTTGTTGGGAGCATAGCCAAGGAAGACACACTTAAGGGCTCTAGGTTCTAATTTACTCCGATGCTGTTTATGGACATGGACAAAGGCAACACACCCAAAGACACGAGACTGAAGACTCTGCATAATAGGAACAGAAGGAAAGAAAGAAGTCATGAGATCAACAGGACTTACATGGCCAAGGACCCGGGAGAGTAAACGGTTGATCAAATAGGCTGCAATTAATACAGCTTCTCCCCAGTAGGAGTTGGGTACAGATGTCTGAAATAACAGTCTGAAATAACAGTGCTCTAGTAATTTCAAGCAAATGCCGATTTTTCCTTTCAGCAACACCAAGTACTAACCCCAAGGCAACATAATTTCAAGTAAAAAATTATTAACATAAGATAAATAGACAATGGAGAGGATTTGGGAAGAGGGTGGGTTTATATAAACCAACGAGATGGAGCGTCCATTATCACATATTGGGTGGTTAATACTAACCCCACTCCTACGTGTCTTAACGTGGTATGTTTAGAATTCTTTACAAATTTTGCCACATGTTTCTAAACCTGGCAAATCGGTTGTGCCGAAACGGCGTTTTTCTTGTAGTCAGGTTTTTTTTTTTTTTTAATGATAAACTTAGTGCAGGTTATTTAAAGTACTTAAACAAGGGTTTTATTAATACCATGCAACAGGAAGAACTCTCTCATGCAATAGAGATAATCATGTGTGAGACTCTTGCATTATAGAAAAAGAAAAAAAATTAAAAAAAAAGTAATGCGAAAATCGATACATGTGTAGGAGAGAAAAATTCTCTCCTACAACATAAGAATATATTTTCCTTGAACAAATGGGTTCGCTTTTTCTATAGTGAATGTAGATAACCTATCGGTTAGTCCAAAACGACGTCGTTTTAAGGCGGAAATCAATGTAGTTTTGTAATTAAAATTTATTTCATGATTATAATAGTCTTTTTCATTATAATTTTTTAATTTTTCAATCCTACATGACATCGCTTTGGGAGCGAATGTAAATAACTTATCTACATTCACTTTATAAACATGCCTAAACAAATTAGGCATGAAAGCTCAACAAGAAAAATGAACATAATGTAAAATCATAAAAATAGTAGTAATAGAACTTGAATGTTTGAAGACTCAGCTATGTTAATCCAGAAATGTCTCTCACCTTTAAGTATGTGATAGCCGACGAAAATCTGCAATGTTATTCCTAATAGAACTCAGGGTTGAAAGAGCCTATGGAAACAAAGACACTTGAAATAATTCGTTACGATGTCAACAAAACCTCCATAGACAAATGATCGAAAACATTATGAATAATAATACATAAGCTCAAAGGTTCCCACCTCATATATCAGCATCAAGATATATAGAGTCCTTCTTTGCAGAAGTGTAATATTTGGCTGCTCATGATTTCTTCTAACAACCTTCACACACCATCTGATGAAGCTAAGAGTCTTATATAAGTCCTCCAGAAAATATAACACACTTGAATGGAAAAATCTCATGATTGAGGAGCCATCATAATCAGATGGAGTATGAAGGTTGTTAGAGGGTGTCACGTTCACGGATACAATGTGTTTACTATCATACTTGTTTTCTGCCTCTTGCACGCACTCTGTGACTGTGTTGTGTGTTTTTTTAGTGAAACACTGAATAGCTTTATTTAGTGAACAATGAATCAAAAGTATACGCATTATTTATAGTCCAAGACCACCACTTGTTTCGCATTCAGACATATCGGAGTTCCATTTTCATGCCTCCTACTCCTACACTCAAGGAAAAACGGCACGTCGCTGTCTTCAATGTAAGCAAATTAGGTATAGCAGGGAAGAGCGACAAGACAACCTTAATTTGATACTTACACCAATGATTCTAGTTTTTTTTTTTTTTTTTTTAGTTAACGTACGAACTCCAATTTCATCTTTGAGATAAATTAGCTTTGCCGCTATTCCATAAATTTTAATTTTTTGTGCCTGACTATGATATTAATCCGGAATGCGAGATAAACAAGACATGAAAGTGTTTAAACTCCTCCCAAAGCAGCTTATAGATTCTAATTGTTTTAGGAGTGGATCCTCTCATGTGCTGATTAACATGATCATGTCATGTAGGACAATCATAACCATACATGAGTGAAGTGAGTTAATGATGATAAGGGAGGAGATAGAAAAAATATAAGAATAAGAATTATACCATCATTACTGTTAATTTAATTAATATTAAATTACAAGAGGATACATTTTCCATTCTTTAAGAGAGTCATTTTGGTGAACAAAACAAGACAATTGATTCTGAAAGATTCTATCCGGCCATCCCCCGTTGCATGCGCCAAGTCGTTTTTATGTAATTTATTATTTATTAACGGGTTTCATCAGTTTTTTTGTATAATTAAATTTACCCATTTGTCCAGAATGGTACATTAATTAGCATATGAAAGCAAACAATGACAATATGATTAAATAGCTAGATTGAAAGACTCCCAAGGTAACAACGGGATTGGCTCAAATGGTAAGGTACTTGGGTTCGCTTAAGCAAGGATTCTAGTTCGAGATCTTGTGTATGCAAAAAATCCTCGCTGGGAGACTCACATGCCAATACTAGGTAACCGATGCGGGTCGGATTGGATATAGTAGGGACGACGAAGCGCCAAAAATCAGTGGAGCAATAAAAAAAGACACCCAAGGTTTTGGCCATGCATTTATTGCTGATTTAAGATAAAATAATAGTAGCTTCCTGCATATATGCATGATTAATTTGCTATATTAGATACTAACTTGGTAACCACATCTGTAGTTCATTACATATATTTAAAGGGGTTTACATCTATCATGTCACATGACACCAACAACTTTCCTACACACACAACATCTTGTGGGGTCCATACTTTCTAATGCAAAAAAAAAAAAAAAAACTAATGCATGTAAAACGAATCTCTATAACATTACATAATCACTTTTCCTATACCATAATTCTTATAAAACTCATATTTAAATGCTACTCAACCTTTGAGCTTCACAAATATTTGGGCATCAACAAGTTCTTTTTAAGAAAAGAATTCATTTTTCCACCATATATATATATATATATATATATATATATATATATATATATATATATATATATATATATGGATAAACATTTTTACAACCATTTTAGATAAGGTTATTTACAGCTATCCAAAAATTACGTCATTTTGATTAATGAATGGTGCTTTGTAATTTTGTTTATTTTTTTATCATATGCATTTTACTGAAACACCTTTCATTATTTCACCTAAAATTACAGAAGTACCATTCATTAATCAAAACGACGTATTTTTTGGGTAGCTGTAGATAACCTTATCTAAGGTGGCCGTAGAAATTTTTTACCATATATATATATATGAGGAGGGTGATATTTATAAAAATCTTGTTTACAAACTGCACTATGTACTCCTGGAAGTACACTAGGTAGTGTAATTTGTACAAATTTGTAAAAGGATCATTCCCCTATATATATGTGGGGGGGTTACATTTATGCAGCTGTTGTACGTGTAGCAATCAAATACTTGCCATTTATATACTTGAAAGCATTAAATACGAGGAATCATAACAATACAAAGGATGAAAGCATTAAATATGAGGAATCATAACCATACACTTGTCGTTGTTGCTGTACGTAAAGTGGCTGTAGAAATAATTTTATATATATATATATATATATATATATATATATATATAAAGAGAGAGAGATAAATATTTCTCAAATCACATGAGATATATTTATCTCAGCCCACCCCAAAATGACGTTGTTTTGTTCATTTATTTCCTTATATTAATTGATTCACCTTTAAATGATTATGATTTTCTTTTTCTCTATCTTCCTTTATCACCATTGATCCATCTTTGTACAATTATGATTTAGTAACCGGAGATAAAGTTATTTCATGTGACTTGAGAAACTTGCAGACACAAGTTTTGGGGGGGGGGGGGGGGGGGGGGGGGGTTTTTGCTAAGGATTAAGGGGTGATTTGAACAACTTATAATGTAAAATATGCCAAGGTTAAAATTAGTGTTAAGGACACATGAAAAAGTAAGGAGTGCACATTTGATTGTTGCCTAGTGTGCTGTTGGAAATATCTAGTCATGAACCTTTTAGGTATAGAGTTGGCATTATAATCAAAAATATTGAAACTTATTAGAGTTTCTATGAATTGTTTTTACCCTTAATTGTGATATATAATTAATTTAATATTAAAATAATAATAAAAAATAGGACAAGATTATTTTGCATCGCTATACAAATAAAAATCTTAACAAATAATCATTGCTTGAAATTATGATAGCTTAGTTGACTTTTGATTATTATTATTATTTTATGTTAAGTTGAAGTTTTCTTTTAATTTCTTTTTTGTTTTTTAATGCATTTAAAAAAAATCAACGCCACTAAATAAAATTTTCTGGATCCGCCACTATATATATATATATATATATATATATATAAGGGGAATAACATCTGTCATTTTAAAGGATATAAGCGTATATCATTTTAGATCCTAATTGTTGATTTCTGTCCATCAACCGTTATAATTTATTAGATCAAAATTATTAATTAATTAATAATAAATTTGGCCCATTAATTTTGACCCAATAAATTATAACCGTTGATGGACGGAAATCAACGGTTAGGATCTAAAATGATATAAGGTTATATCCTTTAAAAAAATAGATTTTTTTCCCATATATTTGAAGTTTATCGTGTTATAGTAGATAATATTATTATCTCCTACACACATAAAAGTGTGTGAAACCTATTTTTTACTTTCTCTTTCTTTATTTTCACATGGAGATAGGCCCTATACACTTTTTTTTTTTGGTACAATAGAGGGGCAAAGCCCAAAAAAAAAAACAGAAAAAATAAAAGAAAGACAAAACAGAACAGAAAAGACTAATCTGGGGCAGCAAGCCAGATCTAGCTGGAAGACCCTATAATATTAGAGGAGATCAACTTCTGAAGATCTTGGTCAGGAGAAGTTATAACCAATGTACCCAAGGAACAAGATAGAGCACTCTTTACGTGTATATAGAAAATAAAATTATCACTTATAATATGAGAAACTTTAAACCATATATATATATATGGGGCAGGATATTCTTACACCGGTGTAAGAGTTAGAAGTCTTACACTCAATCTTGACCATTGATCCACTTGTATCCAATGGCTCAAATTACTAAAAAATTTGAGCCCTTAGATATAAGTGGGATCAATGGTCAAGATTGAGAGTGTAACTTACACTGGTGTAAAATGATCCTGACCCTATATATATATATATATATATATATATATATATATATGTATATATACACACATGTTATGATTAGATTTAGACTTGATCAGTCATTACTCATTCCCAGATCACTACCATGTTTGTTAGATAATAATATACACCATTAAAAAGGCCTTATCTAACAACTTATGATTTTAGGTTGAAGTAATTTTTTACATGATAACAGAGTTTCAGTATTTCAGTGATAACAAGGTCATGAATTCAAATCTATCCGCATCACATTTTCTAATAGAATTAAATCAGCAAAAGGTAAAATAAAAAAAATTGGGCCGGTGCAATATTCACGTTTCAAGTGCAAAGAGCTCTTTCATAAGATGAGTGTTAGATAATAATATAAATCATTAAAAAGACCTTACATAACAGCTTAAGTTTTTTGGTTAAATTTGTTCTTCACATAATATAATAACGTCCTCATATATTTTCAGTGGCGGACCCAGAATTTTTTTTTTTATATCCGCACATTTAGTGGCGGGGGATGGCCCCAAATTTATTTTTTTTTGTAAAGAAAATTTAAATTAACGCTTAAACCCGCTCATAATCTAGTTGCATCCATAACAAGCTGCAAGTAATAGTTTGACCAATTATTTTCCCCCTAAATCTTACCAATCATCCAAAATAAATATGAGAATATACTCTAGTACATCCACACATCATCATTCTATTTTATAGTGGTGAATATTGAATAAAAAAATCAACACTACCTATAAAGAAGGCAAACAAAATCACAGTGAAGGCCTCGTCTCTAGATATTAATTTATTTGAGAATGTCAAACCTGCAACCAATCCTCTCTTTTTATAAAAATGAAAAAAGAAACAAAGGATGAAGAGAGCGTGGGAATGGGTACGTGACACGGGAGAAAGAATAAGTTTTCTCTCTAGTCAATTTCGTTGCTACGTTATTTTAATCATCTATGTACGTTGCTACGTTGCTAACTAATATAAGAATAAATATCTTTTTTGCTCCCTAACAAAAAATTCAGTCCCCACTTTAGTCCATTATAAAAAAAAAGTAGCCACCTGTTCCCTATGAAATTTAAAGTGGACCTATTTTGATCTTTTTGGGGACTAATGTAGGTTTTTTTTTAAATTTGTGAGAGACCACGATTTTAACTAAATTAATCCACTTTAAATTTTTTAAATATCTCGAGACTAATTTTTTTGTAAGAAATTAAAATGGGATCATGTTTTTTGCTATGAACTTAAAAGAATATTTACTCCTAATATATATATATATTGAACTGAGACGACAAATAAGAACCTGTAATAAAAAAAATTGAAATACAATTTTTTATGTCCACACTTGTTTTGCCCGCAAATGAGTCCTCAAGTGGATATATTCATATGTAAGTATTTCAGATATATCTGGACTAATACTCTCTTGTTCAGGTGATTACTCACCGTTTTTATGTTGAATATTTTAGTTTATATAATTACTCACAGCGAGGACTGGCATGCCGCCGTGATGGGGGTCGAATTATTGATGACGAATGCGCGTGCGTACAGGATTGAAAAAATTAAGGTAATAAAAAGAGACAAATATAGAACACCGACCAAAATGTCACATTTTATCAAAAAAATTTATTCAAATGTCACGCGAATAATATTTTTTTACCAGACTGTCATATGTCATAATTCGCTATCAGTAGTAGCAAATTTCGTGACCAATAATTTTGTGACACGTGGTCATATTGCAAACGAAATTCGCTACACAGTGTAACGAATTATGTCACGTCGGCTTTTTCCTGCGAAAGTGTGACATGTATCAAAAAATCATTCGCGAACCTAATATGTTGCACAGTGTAGCGAATTACCACCTGCTTGACACATGTCATGTTTGCTAACTGTGCATTCTGATGTGACATAATTCGCTACAATGTGTAGCAAATTATTTGCAAACATATTTCGCTACACAGTGTAACGAAATATCCCACGTGGCATTCTGAGAAAATTTACCGTTGTCGTGACAGTCTAATAATTTTTTTGGCTAGGCATGACAAAATGGTGACTCTTGCATATATATATATATATATATATATATATATATATATATATATATATATATATATATATATATAGGAAGGATATTGTAACAACCAAGTTTGTGTTACTACCATGTTACTACCAGTCAATCTCACCGTTAGATCGCTTATGTTGATCCAACGGTTATATTTATTTTCATCTTTGTATGGTCATGATTCCCCAAATTTAATATTTTATATTTATTTTCACTTTTGTATGGTCATGATTTCCCATATTTAATGCTTTTACTTTAAATTTGGGGAATCATGACTATACAAAGATGGAAATAAATATAACCATTAGATCAACATAAGCGATCTAACGGTGAGATTGACTGGTAGTAACATGGTAGTAATACAAACTTGGTTGTTACAATATCCTTTCCCATATAATATATATATGGGTTTAGCGGTTGTAAAGTGACTGCACCTAAGGATTGGTGCAGTCATATAAAACTACGTCGTTTTATAATGTAAAAGCATTAAATATAATAATATATAAAAAGGTATAAATATAAACCATTATATATATATATATAAATATAATATTTTTATTTTCTATAATTAATTTTAAACGCGAACTTCCTTTTTTCCACCTAAAATGACATAGTTTTTATGTGACTGCACCAATGCTTATATACAGTCACATTACAAATCATTTTACCTATATATATATATATATATATATATATATATATATATAATAATATTTGAAATACAATTGTTATTACCTATTTGAAATTATCGTTAAATAGATTCTAAATCCAACGGCTGTAATCAATTCCAATTTTTCCCCCTCGAATCGCAAGGAACGGTAGTGGTGGTGCAGGCACACTTTCCTTAGTAGTTACCCAAATCTGTTTCTCTGTAATGATGTTAAAACTCTCATATATATTGCAATTTAAGAGATCGGAACGGTACTCTTTATCTTAAAGCACTATTTTTGTTGCTTTTATTATGATTCTTTTTAATTTAATAGTTTCTTTGATGTACCTTTCCTTCAAGAAAACTATCTTGCTGCTCCAAGTAAAGCATCGGTGTGACAGAGTAACAGTGTAGAGAATTCGGAGCTTCACCTACCAAGCCTGCGGCGGAGCCTCCTGAACGTCCTCGATAATCAATGGCTTGTTGAGTTCCCAAGCCACCGCAGCTTTTTGAGTCCTCGATCATCAATAACCTTTTTTATTTTATTTTTTAAATAATATATATAATTCTCAAATATAATATAACAATATAATGGACATCATCAACTTTTACCGGTGGGAAAATAGTAAGTGTTATACTTTTTTATCTTTTAATATAATCATGTCATAGTTTTTTTGTTTAACATAAGAGAATTTATTTCCGTTATATTTAATTTTAGCCTTTGTTTTAAAATATAATATAATATTTTAAATTTTATAAAGACTAACTTAATAATAAAATCTTTTAAAAAAGTTTACCAAAAAAAAAATCTTTTAAAAAAAGAAAAACCCGATAACATTCTAAGAGTATGTTTTGTGTACACTATAATATAAGTTCTAGTATAATATCTGATAATATAAGACCTAATTGTATAAGATCTGATTAAAATAAGAAATATCATTTAGCATTTGATAATGTATTATATAAGATAAATATCGTTCAGCATTTGATAATGCACTATATAATATTAGATAGGATAAAAATAAATATTTTTAACAAAGATACCCTTTAAATAAAGAATTTATATAATTTCTCCAAATATGTCACACGATATTAATTTTTATAAAAATCTATTGATCAATGTGCTTAAAAAATATATTAAATTTTATAAAAATAAAAATCTTCAATATTTTAAAAATTAATATATTAAAAAACTAAATTTTATTTTAATATATTAATATTAAAATAATATATTAATTATTGAGAATTGTACTAGTCAGCAATATTAATACGTCAACACCTTATCAGGTATGATTCCACCTTCTTAGGCCCAATTAAGTTATATATCATTTTGATATATTAAGTGATTCTACTTTATAAGCTTATACTACACGCGGTGGTAATACCAAATAACTAAAAATGAGATAATGCATAGTATAAGCTTATACTATCAAGTTTTTTTTTTTGAATAAATTCATACTATCAAGTCTTATATATCACACCAAACAAGCCCTAATTTTTAAAATACCAAAATGAGAATTTATAAAAAAAAAATAAAAAATTCAAAGTTGCGGGTTTAGCCGGAGGTGGATTTAGGGGGGGCTAGAGTGGGTCACTGCCCCCCAATTTAAAGATTTTTTTTAATATATATATATATATATATATATATATATATAATAAAATTTTAGTAATATTATTAAATTATTTGTTTTAAAAATTGTATAATATAAGATTATTCTCCATGACACCATAAGATATCACACTACACTTAATCATGGCCCCATCTGCATTCCTATGGAAAACCTCCTCTCTCTCTCTCTCTCAATTTTAACAAATTTTCTCAGCTCAAATCTCTCACTATCTCAATTTTTTTATGAAATTAACAATGCAGCTATTATTCGATTGTTTTTGTTTCGAAATCCATTTATATCATCCCTGTTTTTTAATGCTTTAATGTTTTTTAGTCTGTATTTTCTTATTTTTTGGACTCTGAGATTTATAAGTGTTTATTTTTCAATGTTGATTAGCTTGCTGGAGTGTTGTTCTACAATATATCTTGGTGATTGTATTTGAATAATTTTACTGGATTCAACAGCTTGTCCAAGCATCATTTAGGTACAATGCATTTCCACATACATTTTTTTTAACTTTTTTATTTATATATAATTTATTTAAACATTTTTTGGATCTATTTTTATTATAGATAAGTTTAACAATACGAAAACACATAGAGTAAGAGTCAAATGAAGTGATTTTAATTTCTACAATAGATTTCTTTCAATTTTTTACATATTAGGTCTGTATTGAATTTGAAGTATTTTTATTTATGAAAAAATATTTTTATTTTTCGCCCCATCTCAATAAAATTCCTATGTCCGCTGTTGGTTTTAGCTGCAAGTCTTGTAATTTGCCCATGAGCAACGCTGTAATAAATACAATTCTTTTATCTCATTTTTTAAAGGCATACATTTAAACAGGCTTTATAATAGAAATATTTTCTTTCCTCTAAAAATCAGTTTTTGATTAAAAAAAAAACTCATCCATACACACCTAAAACTTCCACTCTTCATCATGTGACAAAAAATGTCTCATTAGATCCAATATCGACACTTCAGCCGTAATAAATTAGGAAATTGTTGGTAAAATGAATATTGTCACACTTTAATTGGACACTAATCATTTTGGCAAGCTATTTTTTTATTTATCTTTTGAAATATATATATATATATATATAAAATGGCAACATGTGGCAGTTCTGCATACTCACATGCGCATGAATGAGATGTGGAATTTATTGTATTAAATTCATATTAAGTTTGAAAAAAATGAAAATGCATAAAAAAAAAATAACTAATTCTCACACCAAAATCTATTGAAAAACTATAAGAGTTGGTATTAAAAGAAATACAAAAACAAAAATTTAAATCAGATAAAATTACAAGCACTGCTAATTTATTTTTTAGGAAGTTTATAGTTATAACTTTTTTTATAACCTCTTACAATCATACCTTATCATCGTTGATTTCCGCCAATTAACAGTTATCATTTTAGCAAATTAAATTTATTAATTAATTATTAATTCACAATAAATGATAATCATTGATTGACAAAAATCAACGGTTAAGATATGATTGTAAGAGATTATAAAAAAACAAGGTTGTAATTATAACTTTCCTCGTTATTTTAACCAAAAAATTATAAATTAATCAAATTAGGTTCCTAGCAGTTAAACTCACGGTTAAATGTCCAATTTCAAATTCACACAAATCACAGGTCATGGGCCGCAGGAGAAACTCGATGTACCTCCACAAGGCAACTTTTGAGAACAAGTTGGTCATGCTTAGTTTTTTAATTTATAATCAACAAATTTATAGATAAAAACAAGGGTTTTATGTTTATTATGTCGTAGGAAAAGTAATTATGTAATGTTATAGAGATTCGTTTTACGTGCCATTTTTTTTTAAATGTGTGGGCCCACAAAATATTATGTGTGTAGGAATGTTTGTTGTATTATATTAAAGGAGAAAATGAAAACCCTAAAAACAAAGAGATTAATCTTTCTCGAGTAAAAACAAGTCAATTTTATTTCCTTAGTATACATAGAGTCATAGAGTGAGTGGGGCCTAATAAAAAAAAAGTTCCATCTATTTTCATGTACGTAGAAAACAAATTTATTTCCTATTTACACCAAAAATATCAAACTCAAAAACAAAATATATGAAATAGATGAGCCAAGATCAACTTATATCTATGTAAGAATAATAAGTATTACACTAAATCTTAATCATTATTTTTATGCATCTAATTGGTGTAACTTGATCTTATTCCAATATATAATGTTAAACCAAATTATTATAATAAATATTTATTATTCGTTCATTGATAAATATATACCTTTACTATAATGAAAAGAAAATGCATTAAAAAGCAAAACAATACTGACAAAATGAAAAAATACATCAAATATAAAATGATTAATAAATAAATATAATTTACACTTTAAATTAATCAACTATCTGCACCTTATCTAAAGCATAGAAATGACTAAGAATATTTCACACCGTAGGCAAACATATACAGTTTTATAACTTAAATCATATCGTGTGCGTCTTCTCAAAATACATTTAAAACTCCTATAATGATTCCCAATATTTGCATTTGAGAATTGCAACTTAAACTCAAAACTTAACATGACTAAGAAATTTAACTGAAAAATATTATAAAAAAAAATAACGGAAGCCCAAACCCCACATTCTTGAGAAAGAATCTGTTGATTATAATTTTTTTAAAACTTATACGTTTGATTTAATTTTTAAATATTTTATCAGACTAATGTAGTCATAGTTGTATACATCCTTTTGTCACTTGACTTTATAACATGACTAAATCTTGAGAATTGTGCATATATCACATGAGCAACTAGTAACAAAAGTGCTATGCCACATGATATATGTTCCACATGAAGCTTTGTTTCAGAGTTGGTTTTAGAAAGTGAAAAAAGTGAAGAGTTTTATTGTGAGTTTAAAAAAGTGCGGGGAAGGAACCAGAGTTTTTTTTAAAATCCTTCTTATTCTTAAAATTAAAGTTGTATGATCTTGGGGGTTATAAAAGATAAACTATTCGAATTCACTTACTTACCATTCCCATTAAAATCAAAACAGACATTATCTCTCTTTGTATCTCTCTCCCCCTGCGTCACTCCTCCCAATCCATTCCTCTTCGCCGCCGCCACAGACGCGGGCCTCTCTTTCGTTGTGACTTCCTTTTTCTACACTTCTAAGAGCTCCACCTCTTTCTCTTCATCTTGTCACCAAAAACAACCACCGAAAACCCCACCCATCTCTTTGTCTCCAATTTTCTCTTCCTCTTCGAGCTATATCTCTTCGAGCTATATCTCTTCGAACCATTGGCACAAGGTAAATCTACTCTTTAACTTTCCTTTTTCTATTTGGTCCAAGAAAATCTTTTCTCTCCAATCTCACTATCCTCGTTCAGTTTTGAGTTTGCCCAATATAGGATTCTATTGTCAATTCTGATCTCTGGGTATTGCAGCTCTTAGAGAGGGTAATGCAGCTATAAGAGAGAGTATTGCTATTTATGAGAAAGTTTAGCATAAACTTCCGATTCTTGAAACTGAAATTTGGAAATTTTTGGAGGATTTGAAGATTGAGAGGCAAGTGTTCACCCGTGCATGTCTTTATCTTCTCGATAATCCTAAGAGGATTAGAACACTGATTGGTTGTCCTTTAGACAAAAGCAAAGAGTTGTGTTAAAATATGTAACTTTTTTTTTGGTGAAAAAAAAAAGTATGTAACTTAAATTATTGTTAGGTTGGTGTTGGACTGTTATGATTTTGTAAAGATCAGTTCAAATTATTAGATTAGTTGTTATTTTATCCTGTTTATTAGCAGGTTGTTGAAATTGCTCTTGTATATATAAAGACATCACCTTGAGGAAGAGAAATTAATGAGAATGAATGTTACTGTATTGCTGTTACTGGTGTTTAATTTTTGACATGGTATCAAAAGAGCCACACAATTACCTACCCTCACATTAACCCACCTTGCCCACCGTACGTTCCTTTCCTCTCCTTTTTCCCAAACACGTGTCTGTCCCCACCACCATAATTCCCCAAATAATTTTTTCTTTCTTCTTTGTTTCCTACCTACGATGGAAAACCCCAACCTCACTTCCTCAGAAACCACTTCCCCGAACTCTAACCCCAGTGGAGCCACCGTCCCACCACTGAATCCTAAACCCATCATCATCCAACAAGATTACTCTTCTTTTCCTGTGACCATTGTTCTGGACGAAACCAATTACCCTATGTGGTACTAGTTGATGGATATGAGGATTGGCACGCAACAAAATCAGATATCTCACTGGAGCAACCTCTAAACCTTCACAAGAAGATCCCCTGTTCGATTCCTGGGTTACGGAAAACAAAAGGGTAAAGAGCTGGCTTATTGATTCGATGACCCATTCTCTGATGACCCGATTCTTACGGTTGGAGACTGCCTCTGAGATTTGGGAGGCTTGCAGACGAACGTACTATGATGCATCAAACGAAACCTGTCTCTTCGAGCTGAATCAGAGATCCTTCTCCACCAAACAGCAAGGTCGCCCTCTGGCCACGTATTACAATGAGCTGCTTGCCATTTTCTAGGAGATCGATCATCGAATGAATACTCAGGCCTCTACCGTTGATGGAATTGTTCATCTCCACTCAGCCATGGCTTGGTTGAGGGTCCACATCTTTCTCGATGGCTTGGATCCTGGGATCGACCATCTTCGAGGTGAAATAGTTCGCAAAGAATCAAAACTGGATCTGGAGGGCTCCTATCCTATGCATTCGTTTGTCACGAGATCACACAGAGACAGACAATGACATCTTTTAATCCTTCCTCAGACAACACGGCTTTGCTGACATTCCCATCATCTACAGCTTCGAAGCCCCGTAAGTTCCTTTCTACTGCAAAGTCGAATCACTTCTCTTGAACCCATTGTGGTGCTGCTGGACATTCAAAACAAAGGTGTTTTTAAATTACTGGATACCCTGAATGGTGGGACTTCAACAAGTAGCCCCGCCGGAAGATCCCCGTTGGCGGTCCTCCTTACACAAAATCTGATTCCCACGTTCCCTCTGTTGCTGTCGTTGCTCATCAAGGTAATTTTGATGAACGATTTTTTTTTCAACATTGTCTAGAAATGATCCGTGGGTAATTGACACAGGTGCGTCAGATTATATGATTATAGATCCCTCTGAGTTGCATAATTGTGGACCCTGTACTCAAACCTTTATCTCCACAGCAAATGGTGATACCTCCCCGATTACTGGCCAAGAATCTATTTCTTTAATCCAAATATTTTTTAAGATTCTGTTCTAGTGGTTCCTTCTTTGGAATTTAATCTGTTATCTGTTTCCAGAATCACTGACTCCTTGAAATGTTCGGTTTCTTTTTTCCCTGATTGCTGTATTTTCCAGGACATCTCAACCCGGATGAAAATTGGTTATGGTGTTAGGCGTGGTAAATTGTACTTCCTGGAGACAACTTAGACATATGTTTCTCTTTCGGTCCAGTATTCCAATACTGTTGTTGATAAAGCTGCTCAATCTATCTGGTTATGGCATAATAGATTAGGACATCCCTCCCTTACTTATTTGGAAAAATTGTTTCCCAAGTTTTTCTCGTCTTTCAATAAGTTTGATTTTAAATGTAACACATGTGAAATGGCCAAAAGCCATCGTGTTCCCTATTTTCCCAGTCTCAATAAAAGTATTAAATAATATTTTTATTTTATATAGTTTATTATTTAATATTCAATAATTTAACAAAAAGATGAAAATAAACTTATAATAGTCATCAATATCGTAAAGAAACATAAGATATCACAAATATTTATTTTAAACTTAAAAAAATGATAATCGTAATCCAACGATTCTAATAGTTGGAACTAAAAACTCAACGCAACGCAACCATTAAACATTTTTTTGAATTTCTATAATGCATGATGGAGTGTCGGGAAGTGTCGGAGTGTCAGAGAGTGTCAGGAAGTGTCGGACATGACACGTCAGAGTTTTTGAAGTGTCAGTGCTTCATATATAGCAAGCATCAATACAGCCCCTTGAAGACCGAATAATAGAATCACAAGCTGAAGACCCACAACTAGCTCCAACTCCAATAATCGAATCTTCATCCAGAGATGATCCTGAACAGCAGCATGTTTCCAATACTGAGGTAATGTCTGAACCAACTACATCTCTCTCACCTCTGAACATTCAAACAAAACCTTCAAATAGATACTCTCTAAGACCAACTATAGGAATTCCTAGGAAAGTATATGAACCTGACCTACAGGCTAAGGCTAAGTACCCCATAAACAATTATGTATCCACTCATAGGTTATCTAACTCATATGCTTCATCCGTAAATCAGTTATCTGATGTATGCATTCCTAACAATGTGCAGGAAGCACTTGGAGACCCAAAGTGGAAAAATGCAATGAATACTGAAATGGAAGCCTTACAAAAAATGTCAACCTGGGAGCTTGTTCATCTACCTAGAAGAAAAACAAGCATTGGATGTAAGTGGGTATATACAATAAAACTAAGGGCTGATGGGAGTATAGACAAGTACAAGGCACGACTAGTAAAGGATTAACTCAAAAATATGACATTGACTATCAGGACACCTTTGCACCTGTAACCAAGTTGAACATTATCCGCATCCTTATTTCTCTTGCAACAAACATAAATTGGCCACTCAAACAATTTGACGTAAAGAATGCATTTCTGAATGGGGATCTCGAGGAAGAAGTGTATGTGGATATACCACCGGGAATCAACATAGAAGCCGCAAATGAATCAAAAGTATGCAGACTAAAAAAGGCATTATATGGTCTTAAGCAATCACCTAGAGCATGGTTTGGGAGATTTTCAACAGCTAGGAAAAAGTTTGGATACAGCCAAAGCAATGTTGACCATACTTTATGTAGACGACATGGTGCTCACTAGAGATGATTTAGAAGAAATGGAGAAATTGGAAAACTACTTGAATACCGAATTTGAAATGAAAAGCTTGGGTGAACTAAAATATTTCCTGGGGATCGAAATCTCAAGATCAAAGCAAGGAATATCTTTTTCACAGAGAAAATACACTCTGGAGTTGCTAACAGAGACAGGGATGCTGAACTGCAAACCAACAAGAACTCCTATAGAAATGAATCACACACTAGGTATTTATCCTAACCAAATAGCTACTGATATTGGGAGGTACCAAAGATTAGTAGGGAGACTGATCTATCTATCTTACACACGACCAGATATTGCTTATGCAATAATTGTGATAAGTAGATTTATGCATTCTCCTTGTATTGATCATATGGAAGCAATAATTCGAATTTTGATGTATTTAAAGGGAACAGTTGGCCAGGGTTTATTATTTAAAAAAATCAATATGTCCTCCATTGAAGGTTACTTTGATTCAGACTGGGCAGGGGACAAAATAACTAGGCAGTCAACCTCAGGAAACTTTACATTTGTAGAAGGAAAATTGGTTACTTGGAAGAGTAAAAAATAAAAGGTGATTGCTAGAACTAGTGTAGAAGCAGAATATAGAGGAATGACACAGGGTGTTTGTGAATTGCTTTGGATAAAAAAAGTTCTGCAAGATTTGGGTCTGTTCCATAACCAACCTATGAATCTACATTGTGACAACAAGGCTGCCATAGAGATTACACACAATCCTATCCAGCATGACAGAACCAAACATGTTGAGGTGACAGACACTTTATTAAAGGAAAGCTAGATGAATGTACAATCCACTTTTCATTTATCAATTCTCAAAATCAACTTGCTGATGTCCTAACCAAGGCTGGATCCACAAAAGTGTTTCAAGAAACAATAGACAAGTTGGGCATGATTAATATTTTTGCACCAACTTGAGAAAGAGTGTTAAAATATGTAACTTAAATTATTGTTAGGTTGGTGTTAGACTGTTATGATTTTGTAAAGATCAGTTCAGATTATTAGATTAGTTGTTATTTTATCCTATTTATTAACAGGTTGTTGAAACTGCTCTTTTATATATAAAGACCTCACCTTGAGGAAGAGAAATTAATGAGAATGAATGTTACTGTATTGCTGTTACTGGTGTTTAATTTTTGACAAGTTGCTACTTGAGATGGTGCTTGGTCCTGTTGGTCCCTTGAGGTAATTGTTGAAGTTGTAAAAAATGTGATCTTTATTGGACTTTGAAATTGAAAATTATGGTATGTCTATATTTTATCATTTATTGGGTTGTTTTTGTGTGGTCTCGTTCAACTTGACACATGCTTCAAGAGTCTCAAGAATAATTTCATTTTATTTTTTCTGTTGTAAGTTGTCCTTGAATCACTATATGGAAGCCCTTTACCAATCCAGGTATTCAAATGTTAAATTTTTTAAGGGAAATCAAAACACATAATCAAATCACTTTATATGATTGATAATTCAAAATTGTTTATCAGTCGCATGAGTACTTATTAGAATATTTCAGGGAAAACTGGACTTTTGGGTTATGATAGTAACATTTACATCTGTTAAGGAATATAAAGGCATATTATATTATTTAGAAATTGCTTTAGGAGTGCCCACTGTGTATTACTGTCGTTGTGTAGTAGAAGTCCTATATATATGGATGGCAATCAGGCATGTAATGTAACCATTCTATGTAATCTAGCAAGACCACTGCATCCCCTCTCAGTCTACTTCCATTTTTCCTATAATCATTAATTCTCAACAACTGTGGTGATTTTTTTGTGTGGCATACTGTCTTCCGAAGTCATTCTGTTGGGAGAAATTTAATACACAACAATGTAGACAATCATGGCTTGTATTATTATCTTAAATTCTTAGAACAGATCGAAATATGCATTTATGGAAAAGGATTATGATGCGATTCGGCCCATGAAAGTATATAAAGAGGATAAAAGGAGGAGAAAGTGGACCCCAGGTGATGACTTAGCCATTCAGTTGCAATTATTGGTGCTAACTAACTATAACAAATAGTAAACTGAAAAAATATGTTTTGATTTCAATTTGTTGTACTAAGTTGAAAAGGTGAGCAAGATATGATGATTGTAAAACAGTTTGTGAATAGCTACTTTCTAGTTTGATCTCCCCGACTAACTTGGTTTGGAACTCTTTTATCTATTCTTCAAGAGTCATATTTTACAATTGAGTGTACCCCCTTACCAATATTTACCAATATAATGCTCTATAACCTCACATGACTAGAGCTGCATTTAGGAGTTGATTACCAATATGAGTCCAGTATTTGTTACTAAGATATAAATTAGATTAAGGACATGTGTGGCATGACTATCTTTGTTTCATAGTTATATTTACTTTAATTTCATATGTGCAACTTTTCTTATGACAATATTCAACAATATGATTTGACAAAAATAATTTTATTTTGTAAACGGGACACAAATTTGCTTTGAAAGAGGGAGCCAGAACATGGCAACAAAGAGACACCATGATATTCTATTTGTTTTTTATTTCATTTGGACGTTCCTATACATAACAGAGCATAAACGATGATCAAACTTGTTAATGTTTTTGTTTCTGATGTGGTGGCTTTTATTCAATTTCCAACTATAAAACCAGCTTTAAGTTTTTTAATCAATTGCATTTTATATATGGGAACAAGTCTTAATTTCCCCCTTTCCTCTTTTTGTCTACATTATTTTGTTTAATTCTCCAATTTGAGATATGATTCTTTTCTTTTTACAAGATTTATAGTGTATGAGTTCTTCATCAACTTAACTAGTCTTCATGAAAAGGATGGGCATATAGCAATCACCATGTATAATTTTATTCAAATATATAATATTGAATCTTTAAAATAAAATTTCTTAGCACAAAGCATTTCTCCCACGGTAATTTTAGTTTATAGTTTTATATACTTAAATCATTATGTACCCAAAAAAAAGTATCATTAGGTCTCAAAAAACATATAAATCACATATATAAAAGTGAAATAGACAATTTTAGAAAGAGAAAAATAGTGTTTAGAGAGAGAAAATAATTTTTAGAGGAAGAATATTTTTAAATATAAAATTTACAAAAATAATTTTTTTAGAAATTTTAAATTTAATTTTATTTATAAAGTATAATACTTATATTAATTTTTAAAAAATAGGTAACATAGTAAAATAACCC
>JAVKPL010011487.1:0-50014 GCA_032173675.1 Gastrolobium villosum | reverse complement strand
CTTGCTATTTAGATGGATATGGGCTTTTGGCTTGTTTGACGGTTGAATCGCAAAAATGGTGGAATCGTACGATCCTACCAATTTAACGAACTTAAACGACGATCTTGATAAATCAATGATGAAAACGATCTTGCATATGTTTCAGATCGTAGGGGTTGGAAAAATCGTAGGAGCGGTCGATTTTACGATCCAACACGCGATTTTAACAACCTTCGTCATTTGGATTATATTGGTGGCAATTAGTAGATAAGTTATCTATATTGAACTCAAAATAATATTATTTTGGGGCGGAAATCAAAATATTTTTGTAATTATAATTTATTTCAAGGTTATAATAATTTTTTTTATTATAATTTTTTTATTTTTGCAATTCAAAACGACGTCGTTGAGATTGAATGTAGATAACTTATCTAAATTCACCGTAGAAACATTAACGAAATAAAAAATATTGTATGAAATGGAAATTGAACCCACAATCACCTAAAAGGTTAGGTTGCATTTTGCCAATTGAACTAATGGCAATTTTGGATCACATAAAGGGTGTGACATTAGTTGTAATTCATCATGAAAATATATTAAAAAAAATTTGTGATAAATTTTTGAAAATTACATGTGATGCCTTCATGTTGGGATCATGGAGATATATATTCATAATTTATAAAATTTATCGGCCCAAAAGGGATAAATTTGGGCAATTATATATAATTTTCTCCTACTTAAGCATAATTAGTATTTTTTGCCTTATACTTTATTGTCAAGTGCTGAATTTTTATGACAAAATTTGTTGGTTGACAAATGCAATATGGTTTCTGGAAACACATGTTGTGTAGTGTTTCATGTTGTTGGGCATTGTTGTTGATCTATTATTTTGAATTATTATCTGTTAATTACTTGCCAAAGGAAGTTGTTATATATAATAATTTGAAACATTGCCGAAGGAAGAGGAGGGCATCAGAAAATTCAGAACGTCTTGGGCCCTTTTTGGGATTGAAAGAGAGTGGAACCTCTCATATATATTCCACATTATCTTACATTTTTGCTTCTTAATTTTCTGTTGGAAGCTCTGTATTAATTTCTTGCAATTCTGCTATTTGTAATTTCTTATTTCTGGTTGTAATGAAAAACATGAAATATATAAAAGAGGATGATTCAGGTTCACTACTCGAGTAATATTGTCTTAGATTAATTAATGTTGCTTGGTCCTTATCATAGAACTTATCACAATCTTATGACATGTCCACTTGTGGATCATGCTTGTAGTGAAGGATTTGGTGAGGAAGAACTCATACATGATTAGAGGTGACTATTATCAATTCCTATAACTGGTGGAATCTAACAAATGTTATAACCAGTAACTAGTATTTCTATTTTTTCTATCTGTTAAGGCACCGCAAATAGATATATAATTTTCTTAGACCTAGTATTTTCGAACTCTCCATATAGGAACTGAAAATGCAGAAGTTCTTAATGCGGAAAGAAAAAAAGCCATCGGTGCAAAGATAATAACCACATCCAACTACAACAAAATAACTGTTGGGTTTTTGCTCTTTCACTAAAGCCCAATAGGGTCAAGAGTGTAAGAAGAGCCCAAGAAACCAAAAAGCCCATTCAGTTTAGGGTTAGGGTTTCTTGGAACCCATATATATTCTACTTTTAGTCATTAGCCTCTGCTAGGGTTTCCACTTGGTGGTTGCAGAGGGCTGATGGATGGTCATCTCCCTGAAAATGAGAGAGTGCCCACACACTTCCCGTTCCCCCTTGAGTCATAGTCTCGAAGATCTGTCACAGTCCAGCATCAAGGGATTTGTTCGTGCTGCGGCGCTGAGGTGAGCAGTTCGTGAAGAGGAATCACATAAGGGAAGATTCTACACAAGATCTGCGCATCAAGAGGTAATCATGAAACGAGGATGATTCGGTAAGCATACCAATGTACTAGGTCCTAAATCGCTTCCGCATAAATCCAATAGTTCCTACAATTGGTATCAAAGCCTTGGCTGTACATTGGTATGTGAATCTAGTTTCACTTATCATGTAATTAGTTTTGCTTCTTGAAATATGGCACCTAGGGTTCTAGGATTATGGTATGAATTCTGCGTGTATTTTATAATTCTTTTTCATAAAAGTTTAAATTTTAATCGGTAAAAATGCTTTAATCCATGGTTAGGGTCTCTCGTGTATTCCTCGATCTGTAACAAGGAGGCTAATCCCATATGATTAGGTTTCCTCCTTGCCTTTTTTTAATTTTTCAGAATTTTTGTATATTTTTCAATATTTTGTAAAAACTCAAGATCGAGAAACCGTGAGAAAGATGCGCAGTCAGCACTGTCGGAGACTTTTCGAGGACTTCCGGATCTCAGAATGGGGCGACATATATATGGTTGGAAAGAGGACGGAAAGACGAACATAACGGTGGGTGGATCGCCGCCATCGGAGCCTCCACGCTCCTCCACGCGCCTCCACAAGATGATGAGAGTGGCCGCCACTCTCCGGCAAAGAAAGGGAGAGTGTGGGAGCGTCCAGCCACCTTTTTGGGTGGTTCCAGCGGCGGTGCACTCGTTTCTATGTGGCGGTCCTTCCCCTGGAGTTTCGGCTTGAGTTGACTTCGGGTGACGGCGCAGTAGACCTGACGGCTAGGGTTCCTCTTTCGCATCCTAGGATTTCTCGCTAAAGGATTGGGTCTTTGGGCTTTTGGGCCTATGGAAACCCTAAAGGGGCTTGAGACAGATACTCTGGGCTAGGCGAAAGTCGAATTCCAAAGTTGTAACATTTTTTTTATTTTTGTTATTTTCTTTAAAATAGGAATGTCATGGATTAAAGTAATTATATTTTATTATTTAATGCTTTTATTGATTGGTATGAATTATATGATCAATAACATGCTTTAATTGCGATAACATGCCATATAGAATAGGTGGTGCCATATTGTTACATATCTTGTATGATTACATGAGCATAATAGCTATTATGTCTTCAGCGACTAGTATGATAGTTATTATGAGATTATTTTGATTTTAAGTTATCCTCAAAAATTAATTAATAATTATTATGATTTTTGTTAAAAATCTAGATTAATAATGGAATTGATTAATTTTGGGTAATTAACATCAAGACAAATAATCGTTATGGAAATTATTTTGATTTCAAATCATCCTCATAAATGATAATTATTATGATTGTTGCAATCTAGATTAATAATTAAATCAGCTATTTGGATGATTTAAATCTAGAAAAATAATTAAAGTAAATTTCCTAAGAGAATAGTTTATTTTGCGAGTAATTTGTGGGTTTTCTGAAATGGTCATGGAATAACACACGTTGCATACAGCATTCATGTATCATGATTGTGTGGAACACACGCTGACGTAAAGTGACCAGATTTTAGGACCTTAATGATTTCAAAATTCAGATAAGCTAAGTGATGCACGTTCATCGGCTCTCTTGCTTACATAGTTTTTGAAATCAAACAAAGTATACTCTCAATTAAATAATTCTTGGAAATTGCAAAATAATGTTTTTGTTGAATGGAAGGAGATTTAAATTAAGAAATTAATTTAACCTTCAAGCGCAATATAGGACCATTAGTAAAATAATCATGTGAAGCCCCATCGGATAAGCATGATTGGATTTTATTCGATTGGACCTACATAATTATGGGAGGAGATTTAAATTAAGAAATTAATTTAATCTCCGGGCGCATTGTGGGCATATCAATAAAATAATCATGTGAGGCCCCTACGGATAAGCATGACTGGATTTTATTGGGCCTTAATAATTTCAAAATTTTAATAAAGTATTGTACGGCCCATCGTCGATAATACTAAGTTATTAAAGATAATTTTGAAATTAAACAATGAATTCGACAGGGCTTATGAAAATCCTCAAACAAAAATGTTGAATGGGTGAAGGTTTTAAAAATTAATTAATTTTAAAACCTGCGGGCTCCATTTGTGGGTTTATTAGTGAAATGGTTATCGCTGAAGCCCCATCGGATAAGGATAATCGGATTTCACTAGATTAAATCTTAATAATTTCAAAATTTTAGTAAAGTATTGTACGGCCCATCGTCGGCAATGCTAAGACACTAATGATAATTTTGAAATTAAACAATGGTTAATTACATTCAACTTTGGTAAAATTGCTAACCCTCCCATCGAGGCTCTGGCAATGGCACTGAAGGCTCAAATAACAATTTTAGTTTTTACAAGTGACTTGCCCATCGTAAGCCTTGTAAAGATAAACTAAAGGATTGTTAACAATGAACAAGAGTAGTTATGAGAATCTACTTGTACATCATTTGTTTATTGCATTATTTGTTTGTAATTGTGTGCTTCATATGTTTTTCAGAAAATATCTTAGAAATGATTTTGAGTCAAAACCTCTAGATGGTACCAACTATGAATAAGTGAAAAGCAAATTTTTGATATTGTTCTAAAACATGGAAGCTAAAATTTGTCCTGACAATGCGAGGGCCATAGCAACCTGCAGAGGATGCGTCTAAGGAAACTAAGATGCATTTCTCAGATTGGGAAAGGGCAGATATGGTAGTTCCCTGCTATATTATTGTCATTTTTTCCAAATACTTGCAGAAGCAAGTATACATGATTAAGAGTGGAGTAGAAATGCTTCAGACTCTTAATGACATGTTTGCTGCGTCTAGCAGCTCTGCTAGACAGAATGCAGTCGGTGCAGGTTTTGCTAGGAGTCTTGTTAAATCCAAAGGGAAACCAAGGGTTGTAACAAGAAAAAAACAACTTGGTTATCAGTTGTCAAACCAGTTGCTATGCGGAAGCCGCAAGGCAAGTTCTTCAAGTGCAGTCTGAAGGGACACTGAAAGAAAAATTTCCCAGATGTGATAAAAAGAACCAGACATGGGCATATTAAGGACCGATCAGTGACTGAATTATTGATTCAGGAATCACTGATTATGTTTGTTACTCTTTGCAGTAGTTCAAATATGGCATACCTGTCAGCAATGGACATAGATATTTTAAGCTTAAAAATGGGAACTTGTGTCTGCATTTGCAGTAGGACAAGTTATTTATAAGACTATGGTTTTGGGTGACTGTTTATTTGTTCCAGATTTTAAGAGGAATTCAATTATTGTTAGTTGTTTTGATTAAAACTTGGGTTGACAATGAAATTGATTCCTCAGTTACATTTCAAAGTTCATCTTCGTCTTGTTTATTCTGGTACATTGTTTAAATAGTCTTTATTACCTTTGTCCTATTTCCCCCTAAATTTTTTGTGTTGAATGGAAAGAATGATGAACAAGGATTTTCACCAAAGAAATAAAAGTTTCAAATGAAACATATCTTTGGCTTTTGTGATTGAGTCACATTATCTCAAGTAGGAAACATGTTTTAGTTAAAAGAGAGACTTAAAGTTCAAGAATCTTTTAACTAACAGTTACATGTTAGTCCTATTTGGAAGGTAAAATGACCAAGCAATCATACAAAGGCCAAAAAGGTTTTCGTAACTATTCAACTGGAAATGGTTCATACTAATGTATGTGGACCAATTAGCGTTCAGACCAGAAGAGGTGCTGAGTACTTCATTATATGAATGTTTGCTCTGGATTTGGACAGATGAACCTAGTGCGCCATAAGTCTAAAGCTTTTGGAAATTTTCAAGAGTTTTAAGTTTGAGGCAGAAAAGCATTTAGGAGTTCAAATCAAAACATTTTAGTCTACTAAAGTGTTTGGCTACCTGTCTGGTAAGTTCAGGTCTTACCTGATTTAAGAGGGGATAGTTTTCTTAACTGTCAACTCTAGGAACGCGTTAGTTGAATGATGTTGCAGTATGCAAAATTCAAACATTTCTAGATTTGGTGCAAATCATGTTCAGTTATTCATCTTTGCCAATGTTGTTCAAGGGAGACGCTTGGGAGAAGGAAATGTACCTTCTTAACTTGGTTCCGTCAAAGTTTGTTGTAATGACACCTAAAGAATTTTGGAAAGGGTGCAAGCCCAGATCAAACCATATTCGGATTTAGGGTGCTACGGCACACGTCCTACAACAAAAGTCAAATAAGATGGAATCTTGTATGGAATAATGCATATCTTTTGGCTACCCTAAGAGAACAAAGGATGATTTCTTATTTAGTCTTAAGGACAAGATAATTAAATGAGCACTCACATGATTTTCTTAAAGGAGGACTAGATGAGAAATTATAAGCTCTTTAAGTTAGGTTATTCTTGATGATATTTATCTCAGATCAAGAATTTCCAAAATCTCTAGAAGCTTCATCCACTGTTCCCTTGATTGTTCAAGAGGGGATAAATATATCTCTAGGTGAACAGACAAGAGAACCGTAATTGGAAATTCAACATGATAATATATAAGTGAAACTAGTAGAAATATTAGTATCACATGTAAAGGAACAATATCAAGGATAAGCGGATCCTCAAGAAATTGAAGATCCACCATTTGACCCACTCGTTGTTTTACCTATAAATACACAAAGTCTAATGCAGTACATTCGTAGTGGGAGAGAACTTTGTTAACTCTCAAGTTGTCTCTTGTTGAGTGTCATTGATCCTACTAGTTACGATAATGCACTAGAAGATGTTGTTGATCAAGTGTTGCTCAAGCTATGAACAATGAGATGTAATACTTGTATTTCGACTCCGTTCGGTCCTTAGTAAAGGCACCAAGAGGGGTAAAACTCACTAGGTGCATGTGGACATAAAAGGCAAAGAGAGGATGGACAGGAAGGTGAAAACCTTCAAAGCTAGCTTGGAGGCAATTTTTTCCAGACGTCATACTTGAGTCTATCCAGATTCTCTTAGTTGCTGCTATAACTCTAAATTATGAGATTTCATTTATGGGAGTTGGATGTCAGGATATCGGCATACAACAACCACAAAGGTTTATAGCAAATGGGCAAGAACACACGGTATGCAAGTTGTGAAAGTCTATTTCATAGACTTAAGCAAACATCCAGGTCTTGGAACATCATGTTTGATCAGGTTATCAAAATTTTGATTTTGAGAGAAACTTGATGAATGACGTGTATTTGTATGTAAAGGATCCAACGGAAGACGGTAGATTTTCTGGTACTTTATGTAGATGATATGCTCCTTATGGAAACAACGTGGAGGTAATATCAAGCATAAAGAGTTGGCTAAGTTAGTGTTTTTGTATGAAAGTACTGGGGAAGCCAATTATATTCTTGGTATAAAACTTTTATGAGACCGGAAGAATAAGTTTTTGGCATCACCTCAGTCTACTTACATTGACAAAACTCTTGCCAAAATTCAACATGAGAATTCTAAGAGAAGAATGATAATTCTCAGATGTGGAATTCATGTTCTTAAGGAGTAACCAAAGACTTCTGCGAAGGAAGAATGCATGAGCAGGATATCTTATGCTTTGGCAAATGTAGTCTCATGCATATCATGTTGGGCGTTAAACCAGACATCTGTCACGCAGTGGGAGTAGTGAGATGGTACAATTTTGGATATTGACTCAAGAAATCAACCTTGAGCTATGAGTTTTTCACTAAACTCAGATAGCATTAGAGGTGGATCTTGTAGACCCAGTTACTAAGAGTTTGCCTGAACTTGTGGTCAAGAGGCATGTTACCTTTTTGGGTCTTAGGAGGATCCCAGACTTGCATTAAGCAAGTGGGAGATATTGGGTTCATTGTGCTCTTGGAGTAAGACAATGAAATAATATAATCATTTTCTGAATTTTACAAATAAGGTATTATTTATTTTGCACACTATTTACAAACATCAAGGTCCTGATCAATTGTAGAGTATATGATCATATGGATACGTTCATGGAGGACATGATCATAGGTTCTCACAATTGATGAATAGATTCACAGCTGTTAAATAAAGTTGGGCACTTTATTTAGGCTGCAATATTTTATGAAATGGTTTTGTCCGAATCATTGTAAAATATTGGTGTGAATTAACATTCACATTGAAAGGATCAAGGTGAGATTTGATTAAGGTTGTTTTTCTGTCATAAGGTATCAAATCTCCAGTTAACTATAGTTATGTAATTGCTCTTAATCCTGAGTTTATTATAAATAGGTAGTCAAATAGTTTTCATTCTTTGATTTACCAACGGGTGAGGTTCGATCTATTGACGGCCAATAACTCGGTATTTTGGGAGTGAGATTATTTGATTATCGGTATTTATGAGATAAACAACATGGAATTTGTAGGATATGTCCCCTTGATATGTTTCGGTACTTGGATATTAAAGACACTGGCCAGTGCATGTAATCCACTAGAGAAACTATCATAGTCAAGGGAATAAATAATTGATTGAGTTACAGAAAACTTGTCAATCAATTATAGACATTCTATAAAGGGGCGATGCATATTCATGTTATAGGTGTTATTAATCTTGGAGTTCAAGTTCGGGCTTTTAGTGGAATAGCACCGAATTAGATAATCATTCGTTGATTATCAAGAGCTTTGATTAATAACAGATGGTAGATCCCCAGGCTAGCTCAAGAAAAGGGATGAGACAATTTCAGTTGATGACGACTGGTGGGATACATGGACTCGGGCTTTAGGCTCAAGTTTGTACTCAAGAGCAAGTGGGAGATTGTTGGGTTTTTGCTCTTTCACTAAAGCCCAATAGGGTCAAGAGTGTAAGAAGAGCCCAAGAAACCAAAAAACCCATTCAGTTTAGGGTTAGGGTTTCTTGGAACCCATATATATTCTACTTTTAGTCATTAGCCTCTGCTAGGGTTTCCACTTGGTGGTTGCAGAGGGCTGATGGATGGTCATCTCCCTGAAAGTGAGAGAGTGCCCACACACTTCCCGTTCCCCCTTGAGTCATAGTCTCGAAGATCTGCCACAGTCCAGCATCAAGGGATTTGTTCGTGCTGCGGCGCTGAGGTGAGCAGTTCGTGAAGAGGAATCACATAAGGGAAGATTCTACACAAGATCTGCGCATCAAGAGGTAATCATGAAACGAGGATGATTCGGTAAGCATACCAATGTATTAGGTCCTAAATCGCTTCCGCATAAATCCAATAGTTCCTACAATAACAAAGGAAGGTCATTCTTTCAATACTTCCTGTTCATGACTAGTTTCTAAAATTATTACACTCCTTATGTCTAAAATGCTGAAAGAAAGTGTAGCTTATTCTGATCATCTTATACTTAATATCAAGAAAAGGAATCCAAATAGATTGATGATAGAACCTGGCAAGATGCTTCATCAGAATTCAGAACCAAATGTGAGCTTTTAAAATCATCATCAAAACTAATTTTTTATGCAGAGATTATTAGACGAGTTCTGTAGGGAATAGAAGCACAAGTAGGGGAGGGGGTACCTACCATTTGGAAAGACAAGATAAGCAGAACCTAGTAGAACATCAGCAATTCAAACGTAAACATAAAAGTACAAATGCCATATTGGACTCATAAACAAATACAGGTATGTTAGCACTTTGAAAATGCTGAGGCAGGTAGAGAAACCATTTAAAAACGTGTTTCCACGAGCACAATGAAACTGCATGAGTAGTTAACAATGCCAAAGACCTAACAGGTATCACTACACCCTGAAATTACCTTTTAAAATGACACTAGATGTTTTTAAGCCTGCATCAAACAGACTAGCAATGATGTGATGAAAGGAAAAGATGACTAGATATATGCAATACAACATGATACAGAGGGTGACCTCAGCATACACAACAGGATAAATGCTTCTCGACAGAATTACAGCTTCTTTCAACCTATTTCATTGGTGCAACATTTTAACACGTCAAACTTGCTTATCTGAAAACATTTTCCAGACAAAACGAGGAGGAAAACCACACAACACCCAAGAAGAAAACAACAGAACTAGAACCCAAGGAAGAAAGGCAAATAAAACTACAAAGCAAGCTCTATTATGCTTTGTTAGAGCAAACTCTAAGTGCAATAGATAATCAAGTCACGCTTTATATCTGTGACTTAATCAAAGCATCAATCAGTAATATATCCTTCCTCAATAGTACAACCACAATCTACCTGAGATGAAGCAATCCTCTTCAAATAGTTAAAAACTAAAAATTAGGGAGATACTGCCGCAAATTATTTTAAAATTTAACAATGCCAAGAATTCACAATAGCTCAGCATCATTTTGTACCACAAGTACAAACATACAATTAACAAGATCTACTTCTACAACAACCAAAAAGAAAAAGGATTGTACAAGACTAATGACCCTTAACCTTATCATCTGCCACAACATTGAGAATGGGTAAGCTATTGAGGAATTCATCAAGACCCTCAAAAAACCCAATCCCTTCAATATTATCCTCCGCATTTCCAGTTGTGTGCCCTTCTCGATCACGCGCCCCGCGGGAAGGCTCCTCCACCTCATTACTGAACTCCACATTCAAATCCAAGTTTCCTGCACCCCTCCTCCTGGAACTAGCCAATGCAGCTTTCTTACTAGACTCTGCCTTACCACCACTTGGCACTGCAGACCCACCAGTACCCACATTATCATGCCCTGCAGCACCACCATGACCACTACCATAGCCAGAACCTTTCCTCCTTTCAGTCTTTGACCTCATCCCCCTCTTCTTACCAACTCTTCTCCAGTCCCCATCATCAGAATCATCCTCGCTAGGGTCAGAAATCTCGATAAACGCGGCCGTGGCGGCGTCATCATAGTAAGCCCAATTCTTCTTAGGTTTCCTATTGGATGATCCTTTCAAGGGGCAAGGAAACAAAGGAGAAAACGGGTTCCAATTGGAAGAAAACCCATTGATATCTTTGGAATCACCCGAAAATCCTAACGGCAAAAACCCCCAACTGCAAAACGAAACATCTCTCCCATTCAACGGCGGTGAACGTATCACCACCGCATGGAAACCCCTCCGGCAACCCTGGCACCGCAGGGTGCATTCCTCATACCCCTTCGGATACTCATACATAACGTAACAGTACGGGCACGAGGTCCAGAAGCTCGTGTCGCCCTCCGTTTCGGCACCTGCAGTCCGAGTTTGCCGAGTCGACTCGGCGGACTCGTTCTCTGTCCGATTCTGCCGATTCGAATCGGTCGCGCCGTCCCTAGATCTAGGGTTTCTCTTCGGTGGCGGTTGAGGCTGCTGCGGCAGGGGGGTGGTGAGCAATCGGAGTTCGCTGTCGTACATGGCCTTCTTGGCAGGGATGGAGAGGACGGACCAGGCGTCGTGGACGAGCGAGAAGGCGTTGCCGGAGAAGGCGAAGGGGTTCCGGTGAGGGTCGAGGAGGAGGGCGAGGCGGCGGTACTGGGCTGCGATGTGGTCCATGTTGGAGGAGTATCGGAGGACTTGGAGGATCCCGTACCAGTCGCGGTGCTGGTCGTTGATCAGCGATTCTCCGGCGAGGAGGGTGTCGATCACCGTCAGGAGTAGCTCAGACGAGTCGAACGTCGGGTCAGACTCGCGGGCACGGATCGCGAACGAGCGAGCCCCGTGCAGGTCACGTGCGCTCAGGAGCTTGTTCGCCGTGTAGAGCCACCGCTCCGCTTCGGCTCTGTTTCCGCCGCCGTCCATTGTGGTTCTTTCAGTGCGAAAGGACGAGAAAGGATAGAGGTAGAGAGGGATTTTTACGTCAGGATAAAGCCATGGGGCGAGGGTAGTTCGGTCATTGTAAGGAAATGGATTTCTTCGCTCTCTCGAAATACTTGTTCTGCATTTGTATTGTAATTTGTAAAGGCCAAGGATAAATGGTACTTGGCGAGTGAATCTTTACTATTTAGTATTTACTACTCTGAAATTAGGTACTCTCAAAGTACGTGTTACACCTGGTATTAACAGTAAAAGAATTTGCAGATTAGGTTCATTATTTTTTCCATATATGTAAGGTGATATCTAATTATTATTTTTAGGTAAGTTGACTTTTTGATATTCGTACAAATTCTGATTTTTAAGTCAATTTATTATCCTAATTCAAAATACGGTACGGATCATAAATGAATATATTTAACTCTCTTTATATAAAAGATGGGATATATTATTTTATCTATTTCTTTTTTATCTATCACACTCCAATACCATTAAATTAAAATCTACAGATGAAAGAGAAAGATGAATATTAATTAATATTCTGATCTAATGATCTTTTAGAATGATAGATAAAAAAATAATAGATAGAATAACTTATCCCATATAAAATATATACAAATTACTTTCCTTTTAACTTACTCAACTCAGCTACCATTTAGTGTGTAAATATTTGTACTTGCACAATTTCACCCCTTTAATTATTTATTTATTTATTTAGCACTTCAACCCAAATTTGTATAGAAATCACACTCCACTTTATTTGCCAATGCCACATATTGAGAGACATCTATCCAAACGAATAAATCTTTGGTACTACTGCTGTACCAATATTCAGTGCATCTCATCAATGGGAGCAGTACACATAAGAGGAGAGAAAAAAATTTGACAGAAAATAAAATAAAATTAGTTGACATGTAATATTTTTGTTGGTAGGATGCACCGAATCTTTGGTACACCAGTAGTACCAAAGATTTATTCCTATCCAAACATGCATTTGTGAATGCGAAAGTGGTCCACGGCTTTTACCAAAACATCACAGTGTGTCTTGTAGGGGTATTCATCAATCGATTCAAACCGCGGTGACCGAACTGAAAAATCGAAAATCGAATAAACCGAAAATTTAAAAACTGAAAACAGAAAAAAAAAAAACACAAATTTTAATTAGATTGGATCGGTTTTCAGATTGATTGATGAAAACCAATCCAATATATTAATTTTCCTCTAACTACTTGACTCTTTCTACAATCATAATCCAAAAATTTTTAAACCTAAGACTCATTAACCCATCAACTAAACCCAAAAAAACTCAGTCACATCTTATCAACAAAATTTTATCTATGTAGAGCTTCATATCTCATTACCCCATAAAAAAAAATTATATTATCGTTTACTAATGCTTTTGTATTTAAAAATAATAATTTACAAAGTCAATATATACAAAGGATGTTATTTGCACAATAATTATGAAACAAATTTTAAGATTTTCAGAAAACCGATCCAATTCAAACCGAAAAAAATTGGATTAGATCGAATCGGATTTGAAAAAAAATCCAAATCGAATGGATGATTACATGATCAAACCGAAGGGATTGGATCGGATGATTTTTACTTTCAAAACTGATCAAATCCAGATCGCGAACACCCATAGTGCCTTAACATTGTGACAAAGAATTATAGTGTTTCTCTTGAACGACTGCTCAAGATTATGGCCAAAAAATTAAAGTATTATTATTTTAATAAATAATTATGAATATATAATTGTTTTAAAATTATTTTTGAAAAAATTATGTGGAATAAGAAAATTATCTAATTTGGACTTTCGAGTCAAAAAAATGTTTTATCTAATTGTTTTAAAATTAACGCCCAAATTAAGCGTGAATGAATGTTATAGATCCGTAAATAGTTTCAAAATAGCTATATATCTATAATTATTTATTAAAATCCTAATATTTTAATTTTTTTTTCCTTCAAGATTATATGTGCACCTGTATATATTATTGGTAAAGTTAAGACTAGTAGCTTGAGGAGAATATTTTTAGTGCCTTAACATTTTGAGAATTTTATCTTTCTTATCTATTGTGAACGGAGAAATGTTACATTATTCGGAAAGTTACTTTCACGAAATAGTTTAGGAATGATTTGACTTCATTATATATATATATGGCTTTAATGTTGTGTTGAAAAATTAAAAAATTATAATAAAAAAGACTATTATAACCTTGAAAGAAATTATAATTACAAAAATAAATTAATTTCTACCTCAAAACGATATCGTTTTGGGCTTAATGTAGATAATTTATCTTCCTTGACGGTAGAAAAAATGAACTATATATATATGTGTGTGTGTGTTTTTTAGGTAACCAATCCACGATTAGAGTTGTGTTGTAAGGGCTGATTTCATATTCTCTTGCATTTTAATTGGTTAATATGTGTTTGGTAATCCATTTCATGAAAAATGGACTTTTGTGTAAAAGTAAGTAGTTGATGGTACCCTACTAATCTTTTAGTACTTATTGCCACCTCAAGTCTTACTTCTTCATATCGGGGTGTATAAAACTATAAGTAAAGGATGCAAGCGAGTCGGTCCACTCACATATATAGGAGGAGGTTTACAAAGCAAAAAGGCTGTCCACCCAAGAATTTTTCATCCAAGAGAATAATACATTGTCTCTGATCAAAATTGCCAGCATGGGGTTCAATTTAGGAGTTGATATGGTGGTTGGAGGCTTTTCAAAAGTAGAGTTTGCTTATAAGGTGATTTCTAAAGCATTGTTTAGTATCATGCAAAGAATTTTTAAATAGAATTTTAAGAAGAACTTATGTTAAGGTGCTTAAGAATTTTAATTTTAAAAACATATTTAGTCGTTTCAAAAATAATTAATTTATTCTCAAAATTCAATCTAACCTTAGTCATTTTTTTATATTTATTTTATTTTCTCCGTGTGTGTGTGAAAATTCAATCTAACCTTAGTCATTTTTTTATATTTCTTTTATTTTCTCCGCATGCGTGCGTGCGGGCATGCGTGCGTGCGTATGTGTGGCCCACATCTATAGGTCCAGTCCATATCTAGCGCCTTGTAGAAGGCATCACATAGGATCTCCTTCTTTTCGCTTAGCACTGCTTCCCTGTACACAAAAGTGGGTACAGCATGCCTAGCCTGAAATGGCTAGACTGACTAGGTGATGACTCTCTACACCTTCTCTCACACGCTTCACAGGGCACCCCGCTCTAAATACCCTCTCACACATTGAAGGCGCATCTTCTCACTTCTTTATCTCGAGTTGTTACTCTACACAAATGTGGAGTCACCTTAGCCACTTTCAGAGACTCCCTCATTGCAGTATACCTACACAACACCATGAGAAACGCATGTTGAGCCTTGGTCTCTACCATTGCTGCATATAGTACCCCTAGATTGACATACTTCACCCTTCATAAAATACATTTATGAACTCCCTACGGTTCATTGGTGCCGGTGAGAAACGGAAAACTCTTATTACCATTTCTCTATTGAAGTTACTGAATGGTGGAGACAGCCCTCTATGTTCAGTCTCTGAGAAATGTTTTTGCACGAAGAACTTCTCATTTATCTACTCAACTACAAAAGACCCCCTTACTTGTTTTTCTGAAAATTTCCAAATCCAGATCTCCAAAAAAAAAAGAACACCAGAAGAGTTTTGTTAAACCTCAGAACGACAAATCCTCAACTAAATAAAAATAGCCAATAAGAAAATATCCAACCAACTTCATCATGATTCTGAAATTTTGCTCCACAAGAGTACCTCAACGTCTCAAAGGAAAGTTCATTTCCCATAAATGAAATGGAAGGCATGCTGAACCTTCAACCCGATTTCAATCTTCAACCGTCAACCAGAATAAAAATGGACAAGACATGCTCAACCATTAACCCAGTCTTAATCTTCAACCAGGAGATACATCGATCCGGTCAGTCAAATCAACGAATCAACACCACCATTCAACCAGTCTGCCACTGATAGTTTGTTTGCACCAAAATCCGGACGAAACATTGCTCCTCACTAATGAAGCAATTAAGGGCATGCCCAGTATTCAACATTTCCTCAAGCTTATAAAGTTTTCTTTTGGCACTCCCAGCAACCGAAAGTCAATCGGGTGATCTTCATACCTCCCGATCTTCACTTCTTGAAAACCCCTCAAAATGCCTTACTGGCCAGCATGGCACAACATCATGGGAAACTCATTTTGAGCCTTGGTCTCTACCATTGCTACACATAGTACTCCTAGATTGACATACTTCACCTTTCATGGGATACAATTATAAACTCCCTGCAGTTCAATATATATATAAAAAATAAGGTTAAAAAAAAAAGTTACCATACTTTTTAGCTTAAGACTAATTTTTTATTTAAATAAGTGAGTTGTCTATTTTTAATGTTTTTTGGATAAGATTATTTTTACACCGATATAAATTATACTCTTAATTTTAGTCATTAATTTCATTTGTATATAATAACTTTAATTTATTAAGTACATGAATCGTCAGACAGAAATAAATTAATGACTAAAAGATAAGACTTACAATTCTTACAAAAAAAAGCTTGAAATATAGATGTTAGAAAGCTTGTTTATTACTTACTCGATAACTTAAAAAATATAATTCAAACCCCGCTGGCCGATGTGAGAACTTTGTTGGTGGGTGATATGTAATCCCTCCCAGAAATCCTCAAAGAGGTTGGGGGTCTTCCCTGACCCTAGTGGGATACCGGTGTCTAACCCCACTTAAACTTTTCTGTTTCCAAAAAAAAAAAAAAAAAGCTTGTTTATTACTTACTCGATAACTTAAAAAATATAAATCCCAAAAATGACCAAATTAATTTATTTTAAAAAAAACCGAAATGATGCAATTTTTGAAAGTAATATCAATCTAATGCAGCGAATCAGCTTAACCCCGCGCGCCTCCCATGTTGGACTACCATCTTGCATATTTGAAAAAAATAAAATAAAAATTAACCATGGTTTAACCGGGGCTAATTCTCTTGCAAAATAAATCACTTGCCTTATAAGCTTGCAACACGTGATGGTCCAGTCTCACACGAATAGGGTGTGGGACTCACTCCATTACATTAGTATTATCTTTGGAAATTGTATTATTTGAGAAAAAAAATTAAAAGAATGAATTTGCTAGGTTGTTTTGTCCATAAATATGTGGATTCTTGGGCATAGGTAAACTTAAGGCGAGATGCACCGCATGACAAAGATGAAATTGATATTTTTTTAAAGGGAAGATTATTTGTCCTTTTAAATGACATGATTTGTGTCATTTCACTGTCATAGAGAAATGAGACTCACATATTTATTTTTTCAGTTCACTCTCTCTCCTCCATAATTTGTCTTTTTTCTCCCTTAAAATGACATAGCTTTACATCTTTTAAAATAATACATATTTTTTTCTTTTTTTAAAATAAATTATTCCAATACCATCTTTAGAAAAACAATTGCCAAAATATCACGTTTTATGACCTATTGTGGGGATGAGTTTGTCACGTGCTCCATAGGAAGAAATTCACTGTCAGTAATAATTGAAACTAACATTGGATTCTAAGACATAACATTTTATACAAAATTTATGAAACTTAGTATTTGAATAATTTATTTAGAAAAAATATATTATTTTGGTTTTTGTCCGCATATTTATGTATTTCTTTTACACTTGTTTTACCAAGTCTATCATCTTCATCAGAGGTGCGAGGACCTAGTATTATAGTTTCATATATGTTTTTGTTGTTTTAATTTAAATATTTAATTTAAATTTATTTTATAAGGATAAACTAGTAAAATCATTTGTATATGGTTCAGAGACTTGAGATCAAATCTTACCTCTTAACAAAAGTAGAGGGATTGATTCAGAGAACAAAAAAATTACTTTTGCTAATTAACTCACAAAAGGAGTATGGAGTTACCTGATATAGAATAGATCTTGTATTCAAAGCCATGAAGGCCTACATATATCAGCCCAGTTAGGGACTACAGTCGATCATAGCTCACAAACGGCTTAAATATACCAAAGCAAAAAGGACCAACCTTCTGATCACAACTTAGTGTAATCAAGATTTTGGGCCTCCTATATAAGAAACGTTTGAGTTTATGGCTAGTTTATTTCCTTTCGTAGTATTATGATTTTTATGAGTTCGGCTCCATGATTGGGCCAAATCATACAAAAAGGAAGCTAGCATGATAAAAACTAAAAATTATGGATATAAATTATCAAATAATAATGACATTAAATATATAAATGTGCATACCTTATTAATCATGTAATATATTATTAAGTTTGTGTAAGAGGGGTGCTTAAAAAGTACTATGGGATTTAATAATATATTTTTTATTTGTCGCAAACACAAAGCACTTTTCATTATTTAAAAAAGAAGAAGGGAAAAGAGCATCTTCTCGTATTTCTGACGGTATTTGAACAGTAACCAAAATTTGTATCACACAGTGTCATTCTTTATTTATTTATTTTCTCTTAATATAATTGTACGAAACTTGCTTTCGAGTATATTAGTTAGTGTGATATCATTGGTGAAACAAAGAAATTCATATTTATTATATTTTTGTGCACAATTTTAATAATTGTGATTGACATTGAATGAGAATTTTTTTTGATTGACAATTGCAATGTAATCTTGAGAAACACATCTCAGAAAAATATTTTATGTTGTTTAAGCATGCTTGATTTGTGCGTTGTTATTTTTTAATAATTATTATATGTTAAATATCTGCTCAAAAGTGGTTTTTAATATATAAATGAAGATAAAATTTTGTTGATAGAACATGTAATTGAAACTTTTTTATTCACCTAAAGGCTTTTTTTTTTTTTGAAATTACATGTGACGCCTTTATGTTGGAATTATAGAGATATATAATTTATAAAATTTATCTTCCAAAATGGGATAAATTTTAGATAGTTATATATAATTCTTTCCGTTGTTCAATCTTCATGTGATGAAAAATAACTATATATTATATACTTTGCCCAAAGAGGAGTTTATGATATTTAATTATTTTTGTGATTGCTCATAACTAATTTATTACATTATGTGTGACAAGACATGATTATAAAGTACCAAATAGTAATGGAATCAAATGTGTAAATGTGCATAGGGTTGAAAATGGGCTAGGTTGGGCCAGACTTTACCTTAAATAGGTCAAACCTGTATATAAGGGTGTAAATGGGACAGGCTGGGCAGCCCGGCCTACATTGAGTCTGGCCTAGCCCGGCCTCTTAGAGAATGTAGAGTAGGCTTAGGCTTATAAGAAGGTTTTTTTAACAAATAGGCCATAGGACAATTTTGTCAAGTCTGGCCTAAAGCCTTGTAGGCTGGCCTATTTAATTTATTAAAATAAAATAAAATAATAATATTTATTTTATGTGACAAAGTACCAATACTAACCCTAATTTTTATGTGCACCGCCGGTTCTCACTCTCGGCTTCGTCTGGGATATTATGTTGACTCTTTCTTGTTTGTCATTTTTTTCTTATGAGAAGTACTAGTGCAAGTATGAATGGAACTTTCTTTGCTCTATACAATTATTTTCTTTATGTCAGGCTTTCTTATATTTAAAAATAGGCCGGGCTTAGCCTACAAATAAAGCCTTTAATAGGCCAGTAGATCAGATATGCTGAATTTCTTTTACATAGGCTTGGGCCAAGAAGGCCAAAGTCCAGTCCATCCCATTTACACTCCTACCTGTATAAAATACTGTAGACTTAGCCTGATTTGTTAGTCTTGTGTAAGCCCAAATTATAAGTCTGGTCAGACCCATGTTTGAAAAATGAAAGACTTGGTCTAGACCTGATAGTCTGCTTAAGCCCATTAGGCATTCAATATTTAAAAAAAATAATTAAAATAATATTATTTTATTATTCAAAATCATTAAAGTAATAATTTTATTTACTGTACGTAAAATAAATAATATGATATAAGTCAGTCTGTAGGATTATAGGTTAAGCCTTGTAAAAGAAAGCTTATGATCTACTTTCTAGAAAGGCTTTTTAAAAAACATGAGCTTATTCTATTTTACTAGATATAATAGTCCAAGCCGACCTGCCGTAGGCCAGGTCATAGACCTTTAATAGGTCGTCTGGCCCAATTACCCCCTTTGATGTGCGTACCTTATTAGGCCATCATAAAGTCGAAAGAAATAAAGCAACTTGATGCTTGATATTCTATGACCTATTCCAAAATGGCAGTCCTTTTGCGGTGGGGGCATGATGACTCATGGGGTTTAACCGCAATATAAATAGGCTAGAGATGAGATTTGGCCAAAAACCCAAGAAAGAGTTTGAATTCACCAGGTCTGCCCATCTTGGAAACTGATGCACCTGGTGACTTACTATCTCGGGCTCAAATTAAGACAGGTGAATCGAGATGGGCTTATGAGCATGAGCTGTCGCTTTGTCATGGGAATCAATAGTTTTTGGTCTTTTCCATAATTTATTCTATAGTTTATGGATTTTTAATAATTGCCATTTATTTATTTATTTATTAATTCTTTGATTCTGTTTGAGTATGCGTTAATTATGCGATATCTCTTTTGATTGCACATAATCCCTTTGATTCTGTTTGAGTTTTATTTTTATTTTATTTTGTTCTGACTATTTAAGGCATTGAGAACGCTATTGTTATTTGGTTGTTTTAGTTAAATAAATTTCAGAAATGAGAAATAGTTTTCTCCAATCCTTGTGTTCAGTCTTTCTTTTTGTTTAGCCAATTGGTTACTGCTTCAGCATTATTTGCTCATCGGAGATATGGTTTTGGCATAAATGGTTGAATAGAACATCGACCGACAAGGTTGAGGTTGTGGATGGCGAGGTCGAGGCAGTGACGATAAGGGACGTGGTAAAGGCCACAACGACGACTAGCAACCATACATCAACGCACGAGATGTTGCATTGGCAGAAAAAAGATAAGTGAATTTAGGAGCTGGAACAACTATTTTTCCTAACGCAATTGGATGAATCAGATGAAGGAATGGAGTAAAAGATCGTCTCATGCTGAAGAAATGAGTGAAAACCCATTATGTAACCAGGATCAACATGGACAAAGTCGACTTAGCAATCAATCATTTTTTGTCAAAATTGGGATGAAGATTGAGTTCCCGAAATTTGAGGGCGCTACTCATCAAGATGAGTTTATGGACTGGTTACACACTGTCGAAAGGGTCTTTGAAATCAAAGGCTTGACAGAGGACCAGAAGGTCAAATTAGTTGCTATCAAACTGAGGAAGCATGCCTCAATTTTGTGGGAACACGTTAAGAAGAAATGTAACAGATAAGGGAAGTCAAAGTCAAAAAGATGGGATAAGATGAAGAAATTATTGCAAAAAAAATTCTTACATATTCGCTACTAGCAAAAGGCATTTATTGAGTACCATAATCTCAAGCAGCGAGACCTGTAGGTGTGACATTACACTGCTAAATTTGACATCTTCGGATGTGTTGTAATATCACAGAGAAGGAGGAACAATTGATTACTCGTTACTTGGGAGGATTGTGAACTGAGACCTTAGATGTCCTATACCTATAACAGTATTAGTCATATAAGGATCTGTGTCGACTGGCTTCGAAGGTAGAAGGGCAATGTAACAAAAAAGAGGGAAGACTCTTTCAAACCCTAAACCAGCGAGCAAAGAATGATCAACATGTGGTGGAGCAGGAAATATAGGTGCTACGGTAAAGAGGTGATTCAAGTGTCAGGGTTTAGGGCACTTCGCTACTAATTGTTTGAACTGACAGTATGTTACTCTTGTCAATACTCTTTTTTTTATAACAAAAAAATTTAAGTGGGGTTAGACACCGGTATCCCAGTAGGGTCAATACTCTAGCCAATGATATAGGCCCCACCTATGATGAGTACGAAGAAGATTAGGCAGATGGAGGGCTTGAATAAGGTTAGATTATTTATGGTGATTTAGTTAATCTTTGGTTGTTTGTAGGGTGTTGAATGTTAATATCATTGTTGATGACTTGTGGCTCCGACACAATATATTCCACACTAAGTGCATCAGCAGTTGTAAGGTGTGTAATATGATTATTTATTCAGGAGCTACGAGAATATAGTCTCTAATACCGTGGTCGAGAAGTTAAGATTGAAAATGGAGGAACACCCACAACCGTACAAGCTTTCTTGGCTAAAGAAGGAAGTGGGTTGAAGGTGAACAAGAGGTGTCTAGTGCAATTTTCTATCAACAAAAGTATAATGATGTGATTCCCATGGATGCATGCCATATCTTGTTAGGGAGACCATGGCAATTTGATAGGAACACACAACATGATGGCTTCAAAAATACTTACACTTTCAAGAAGGATGGACTGACTATAACCTTGGGTCCTTCTGATTTGAGGGAGAAGGTCAAAAATATTCCAGAGTAGATTCCCAAGAGGAATCTATCAATGCCAGTGAGATATTTGCTTGTGTGATTATGGAATAGAATTTTAGTGTTTTTGACATTCCTTTGTGGGTTAAGCCATTACTAGAGGACTTTGCCGATATGGTTCATGAGGAGATGTCAGATGGACTGCCACCTATAAGAGATGTCCAATACTACATTTACTTTGTGTTAGGAGTTGTTATTCCCAACAAAGCGGCATATAGGATGAGCCTTAAGAAACAAAAGGAGTTACATTCACATGTTCGTGATCATATTTAGAAGCATAATGTGAAATATAAACAACAAGCTCACAGGCATATGAATCGATTTGTTTTCAAGGAAGGTAATATGGTGTGTATCCACCTTAGGAAGGAATAATTTCTAGCTAACAAGATTGACAAACTACAACCTAGAGCTAATGGTTTATTCAAAGTGTTCAGGAAAATCAACAATAATGCTTACAAGATTGAAGTTCTTAGAAACTACAATGTTTCCAGTGCTACCAATGTTGCTGACTTGTCTCCTTATCATGATGATGATGAGGGCATAACAGGCGAGAGTAACCAAGAAGACCTGTTAGATTCGAGGACGAATCTTCTTTTGGTAAGGGAAGATGATACACCTGGGTGCTGACTTGGATTGGACTCAGATTTGGACAGGCAAATCGAAATGGGCTTCTGAGCATGGCCTGTCGCTTTGCCATAAGCATCAATAGTTTAGGGTTTTTTTTTAATAATTATCAGTTATTTATTATTTTCATTATTTCTTTGATTCTATTTGAGTGTGCATCGAGTGTGCATTATATTCTTTGATTGCGCATAATCCTCTTTGATTCTGTTTGGGTTTTATTTTCATTTTATTTTGTTTTGTCTATTTAAGGCATTGAGAACCCTGTTATTATTTAGTTGTTTTGGTTAAATAAAATTAAGAAAAGAGAAATAGTTTTCTCGCAATTCTTGTGTTCAGTCATTCTTTTTGTTTAGCCAAAATGTTACTGCTTCGACATTAGAAATCAGGATCACATTAAAGCCTAGATTGCTACTCAACTAGGCCTAATACCAGTAGATGAAATAATTACAACTCAATATGATCACAATGGGCTAATGAAAATAATAGGGAATTGAAATATCAATTAACTCGATTAATTTTAAAAAGTGAAACTAATTACTTAATATATCTTACATAAAGTAAAATGTCTAACATGGCAATCTACCGAAAAGTTTGAACTTTAGTTGAGATCAGCAAGAGAAATCAACAAGTTCTCTCTTACATACCCTTGAGTTGAGATCCTATTCCGTATAAAGTATGAATATTTTACTGAGGTGTCACTCTTTGTGGACTTAGGATTTTTTTATAATAAGGTTAAAAATAAGAGTTTAAGATTTTTTATGTTTTAGGAAATAAAATTATTTTCTATATACACTAAAAGTGTATAAGGCTTAGTTTTTCTTTTCTTCTCACATACCCTCACACACTTTTATGTGTATAGGAAATAAAATTATCTCCTATAATACGAGAAATTTTAATCTTTAAAAGTAAATATTAAAATTTCAAACATTATTAGGACTAACAGAGGAGACTAATTATCATTACTATCTTTGAGAGAGGGACTAACTATTAGGACTAATAATATATTATTGTTATAAAATTATTATTATTATTATTATTATAAAAGAAAAATATCAAACTTTAGTGAGAGCAACTACCAAGCCAGGCCCTTCCCTTGGATCTGGCTTATTCGGACTTCTAGCTAGGTTTAGGTTTGGCTTGGCCACAAGGTGCTTCTCTCATCTATAATACACAAGGTCCTTTTAGGCCTTCAGCTAACCTGGAATAAGGGCTTTAAAAGGATAATTTTGGAGATTGATTCCTTGGTACTCGAATCCACAAGTTATTACAATTGAATTGACATGTTGTAGTCACTTACACGTTGAGAGAGGGAAATCAGGTTGCTGACTAGCTAGCAACAAGAGGACATAACCATAGTTGGCATTTTCAGGACTTTTCTTGTCCTCCGGTTGGATGTGTAGGCCTCCTCCATAGAGAGGAAATAGGTATTTCTGCACCTAAATAATAATGCGAATAGTGTTTGATTTTTTATGATTTTTTTTCTTAAAACTGTCTTGTAAAATAGTTATGGAAATATTTGTTTTCTATATTTATTTATTTTTAAAAGTTAAAAACCACAACAGAAAATAAAAACAACTCAGACATATTCTCTAAATTTGATTTTAAAAACAAAAAAATAGTTATAGTTTGGGCTCTGATTGATTATTGTTTTTAAAAATAATTTTTTAGTTTTCAGAAAAATAAAAAAAAAACTTGTTTGGTAAAGTCTGTTTTGTGAAAAAAGTTTTAAAAACTGTAACTGTTTTTTTTTTGAATCAAATTTAGAGAACATGTTTGAGTTGTTTTGGTTTTCTGTTTTTATTTTTAACTTTCAAAACAAAAAAACACAGAAAATAATTATTTCCATAATTATTTTACAAAACAATTTTAAAAATAAAAAAACCAAAACATCAGGCCCTAGATCTCTTGCAGTTTTTCTTTCCTTTTGTTCCGATTTATATATAAAAAAAAGCATAAAAAATATGTCAAAAAACGTATTTTATTGGTCAACTTTTCATTTCGCATGAATAAATTAAGGAAAGAAGAATTATAGATGGTGCTTATGAATTTTTCTAGTTTCAATGGTATGCAAACTTTAAATTAATGAGTGTTTATTTTAAATTGGTCGGTATTTGAATTATTATGTTAGCGTAAAAAACTTCTAATACAAATATTTTTTTTTTGGTAATATAAATTTATTTTTAAATTAGTGGATCCGTTTGGATTTGACTTTTTTTTCTTCAAAAATATTCTGTAATAAAAATTTTAAAAATAGAGAACAAGAAAATTTGTTTGAATTTCGATCTAAGTTGACAAGAAGTTACATTTACTTATGAAAGTGTCCTAACAAAAAATAATAAAACGGAGAAAATGAAGAAATAACATTCTAAGTCATTTAATCATTTAATATATAAATTTTTAAATTAAATGACGTAAATATCGTTCTTCAGAGAACGAAGAAAGTTAATTTTTTATGCATAATGTCCAAATTTAATTATTATAATTAAATTATCATCATTTAAAATTTTAAAAGTTTAATTATTATTGAAATCATTAACAATAAATAATTTTAACATAATTATTCTCATTTAAAATGTTATAAAAAATTAATCATAAAACATGAGTTATATAAGTTAAAATAAACTTAAGCTAGCTAGATTTAGAAAAAATAATTTTAATAAAATATAGTAATTTCCGTCCTATAAAAAGCGTTAGAAAATTAAATGTATTTCATTAAATATAAAATTATCAATATTGCCTCATCGGAATAAAATAATTTATGTTTTATTTTATGAAATGGGTATTTTTTATTTTTTATAAATAAATTTAAAAAAAAAGGTTCATTTTTTCTACGGTCAATATAGATAACTTATCTACATTAAGTTTAAAATGACATCAGTGGAAATCAAGGTATTTTTATAATTATAATTTATATCAGATTATAATGGTCTTTTTATTAATAATTTTTTAATTTTTAACCCAAAATAACAACATTTTGAGAACAAATATAAATAAGTTATGGGGAAAAAGTTTCCGATGTTATTTTAGACAACTTTGTCTAATGTTCATCGAAACGACGTCGTTTTGAGGTTGAAAAATTAAAAAAATTTAATGATAAAGATTATTATAACCCTGATATAAATTAAAATTATAAAAACACCATGATTTTCGTTCCAAGATGACATCGTTTCAATGATCATTAAATAAAATTATCTAAAATAACTTTAAAAAAAACAAACGATAAATTATTTACATTCATTAAAAAAATACACATTTCATAAAATAAAACATGAGAAATAGTTTTCTCATTTTACATGAGAAAATGTTCTCATCCTACACTCACAACGCATGAGTTGGTCCCATCTTAACTTTTGGTGTCTTCTCACCTTTTTGTGGACCCCACTCATGTGTTGTGAGTATAACATGAGAAAAATTTTCTCAATGAGAAAATTAATTCCCATAAAACATAAAATGAAGTCTCCGTTATATGAATGCATAATAAAGAAAGTATTTGGTTAAGGTTTGCTCTTAACTAAATTTTATCATCTATTATTTAACATGACCAAATTTTTTTTCTACACACACAACATTTTGTGGGGCCCGCAGCAAAAAAAAAGTTCCGGCACGTAAAATGAATCTCTATAACATAACACACTCACTTTTCCTACAACATAACTCTTATAAAATCGTTAGCTAAAAGCCTTAAAACCTGCTTGTGGGGACCACCGTTAGCGAGCAAGCAAGCAAGCAAATAGGGAAATATTTTATGTGCTTCAGGATCATCCAATGATTTGTTATTCCCTCTCTCAATACTGATATTTTCTTTTCTTTTTTATCCCTATTATTTTTTTTTTCTTTTTCAATTTTATCCCTCATTTACACTAAAGGACTATCTAAAAAATAGTGGTACAATCCATGATAAATCCATTCAACAAACAGGGAGGTACGAGGGCAACGCTGTGTGTGAGTACGAGGGTACATCTCGTGTCATCATCCAAGGACCATGAATGATGGCCAACTATACGGAAATTAATAAACGAGGCACATTGGAAACCACGAAATAAATAAATATCATTTTCGGAAAATCAAAATGTTACTTTTCTAACCATAAAAAGTAAAAACTAACCATATAACTTTTTTTTTAAAAAAAAAAAATACAAAAATTTATAATGTAGTACACAATTACACAAACACCAACTTGGCCATAAAGGGCTTTGGGTCTCGCGAATCATTTTTTTCCTATCTCCCATTTCTGAAAGGCAAGGATTGGTTCACTCTTGTATTGTAAGCTCCATTTTTCACTTTTTTTCGTCTTCTTGGAAGTGCTCTTTATCTGCAAATTTTCCACTTTCCGGTAGGTAAGGATTTTTGGTCTTAGGTTCTTCGTGAAGAAGACCTATTTGTTTTGCTATTTCAATAAACTAGTTTTTTTTTTTTTTCTTCCATTCTTTCTCGTTGTACTTTCTACTTTTCATAGAAGTATAGTGAATATGAAAAGGAATTATTTATCTTAATCAAAGAAACTTAAATTTGTAGGTGAGTGCAGTTCAAGGTACGTACTAAATAAAACTAATTATTTATCTGCTTATTTTATTATGAAGTTTCTAGTTGCTTCTTCCAGAATTAATGAGTGTTTCTCCCCAGAGCCATCTAGCCGTACATGGTTTTGTCTTGATCCATGATTCTATACATTGGTATTTTTAAAAGAATAGTTGATCTTTCTCTATTTCATGTTAAATCCATTGGATTTACTTTTTATAATATATTTATCTGGAGAAAGTTTTTTTTTTATTTTTTTATTTATTTTTGTTTTCATAGATGTAATGGTTTGGATGATTTTTGACATAGAGAAGGAAATGCCTAGAAAGAGGATACAGATCAAGAAAATAGATAACATAAGTTCCAGACAGGTGACTTTCTCTAAGAGGAGGAAAGGGCTTTTCAAGAAAGCTCATGAGCTATCAACCCTTTGTGATGCAGATGTAGCTCTCATTGTCTTTTCTACAACTAGCAAGCTCTTTGAGTATGCTAGTTCAAGGTATTGCAGTATATCACCATCTTCCCTTTCTTTTTTAATATACTTTCTATTTACAAGAAAACTTACTGAGACTATAAGTTGCAAGTGCCTGGGGTCATCTTATTCAAGTACATATTCTCCTGTATGTTTCCTTTTTTTATTGGTAGAGAGAGAAAAATCAAAGATGGATTTGCGTTATTATAAATAGGGTTTTATAATTCTCATTCTACATTTTAAATCTCATGTCATTCTACGATTTTTATATTTCATACATGTTAAATAACACGTTTGATATTAAATAATATTTTTAATTTATGTGGTGAATGAATCTAAACTTATAATATTCATAAATTTTGCAAAAAAAATAAAAGATATCCCAAATATTTATATTAAACTCAATAAAATAATAATCGTAATCCAATGAATCTAATATTTGGAACTAAAAACTCAACACAATGTAACCTTTAAATCTTTTTTTTGAATTGCTATAACGTGCGTTGACCCATGTGTTACTCATATGTAGCTTCATAGTCATAGAGAGCACGAAAATCGAAGTGAGACACATATCAGCACGAAAATCGAAGGGTGTGTAGGAAAGTTCTAACTCTCATGTTACATGAGAATTATAAAACCCTTATAAATATTAATGACCGAGGAAACTTATGACTATATGAGTTCATTATCTATGTATGCTAAAATTTTCAATTTTTTTTTTTTATATTGAGATTTTGACTTATTAGTATTGTTATTTTCCCAAACAAATTTTTCACTCTTTACAACTTTCTCTTTAAAACATAATATTTGTCAAAATGGATATTCTACATATAATCTTCTTGTACATATACATTTGTGCAATTATTCATTTTCTTAAGCTAGTTAGGAGCAATAAGTGTGTATAACTTCACTAGAAACTTTTACGTTGTAAACATTTGAAATCTAAATAAGTTTTACGTTGCAAGTAATCTTATGAGAGAATAAGTTTAATTAAATATTTGAATTTTTTTATTCATGACTATCTCTCTTGAAATGACATGTAACAAGAACTAGTTGAAGCTTGATGAGAGAAGGTAAAGTATCTGAGAATTCCACAATAGCTGTATAGGATTGACTGCTTTCATCAAATCATGGATGGTATTTTCCGAATGGTATCATACTTTTGTGTTTCACACAGAATACCTGAAATACTTTATAATGCTTTTATTTTAAAGCATTTCTATTCTCTGAGGCATTTAATCGATGGTCATCTATAGGCAATATATAATGAAGGCTTGATGCCCTAACAAATAATGACATGTTTGGTTGGATAAAATGACTTTTGATAGAATGGGAATGGAATATATGCGGGCTTGTTTGATTGTGTTTTGATTTTTTTTATTTTTAAAATTATTTTGTAGAATAGTTATGGAAACATGTTTTTATGTGTTTGTTTTGTTAATTTTGAAAGTTAAAAGTTAAAGCACAAAACAAAAATAACTTATACATGTTCTCTGAATGTGATTCTGAAAACTACAGAGCAATTATAATTTTTAGAATTATTTTTGCAAAGCACGCCTTATCAAACGGATTTTTTTTTTGAAAATCAAAAAAATGTTTTTGAAAAATAATTCAATCAACATTTCCATATTTCCATTGGTTTAGATAGGAAAGACATGATTGTTTCAATTCCTTTTTCATCTCCCTTCAAATAAATAGGATCCACAGTTTCATGATTTTATCACTTTAAGGAAAGTCGAAACATGATTCCCAATATTCTTGATCACCTAAATATTAGCAATACAATGACAATATTAAGTTTTTAATTTTATGAGCAACATTAATTCAAAGGAAAACTAGACGAGTAATTTCAATATATATAATTTGTTTGTTATTTTCAGTGTGGAACAAGTAATTGAAAGGCTTAATCGGCATTCAGCAACACATAGATTGGACCGTCCATCTATTGAGCAGCAGGTTAATAGCATATACTTGTTATTCTAGTTGTTTGAATGATGAATTCATGATATACCTTTTGATCCTGGAAATAAAAATGCAGAATATTCTTTGACAAACGAACCTGGTGAAGAGTGGTTCTGCAGATTATTATTTTTCTCTGTGTATTTGATGACTGAACTTCGAGGGTCTTCTATGAAACAGTTCTTACATGCTTGCATTGAATTTCACATCATAATCCCAGTTTTTTGTTTTATCAAAATCTCATCATCTCATATGCTCTAGTATATATAAATTGAAGTGTCTCTTGTAATTGCATTGCCAATGAATGAAAAATATTACATGTTTCTATAGCATTTACTATATCCTTACGTCTCTAGGAACAGAAACACTAAAAAAAATAACCTCATGGGTTGGCTTTAGCGTGGAATACTACAAAATTTGTATATATGAAATGTCTTGTACATTGATTTGCTTAATCACAAAAGGGTGAGGATCATTTTACACCAGTGTAAGTTACACTCTCAATCTTGACCGTTGATCCCAATTATATATAAAGGATCTAATTTTTAGTAATGTGAGCAATTGGATATAAGTAGATCAATGATAAGATTGAGTGTAAGACTTCTAACTCTTACACCAGTGTAAGAATATCCTGGCGCAATACAAAATTTGTATATAGAAATCATTAAAGTTAAAATTTTAGTTTTGGAAATTTATGCACAGCTTGAGAGGGACTCTAACGACACGCTGCGCAAGAAAGTAGAAGATAATACTCGTGAAGTGAGGTATACACTGCAGAGCTAGTAGTACTTTTGTACCTAATTAAGGTGCATGCACCACACAAAACTATGTGTACTGAGAGACTTGCTTCCATCTTTAACACAGGCAGTTGAATGGGGAAGATCTGCAAGGATTGACATTACAAGAACTACAAAAACTAGAGGAACTACTCAAAAGAGGTTTGACTTGTGTTTCAAAAGCAAAGGTTTGTGCCCTATTATGATCACAGTATTTTAGGTCATTTCTTCACATGGGATTAAATTGATAACCTATACATTCAATACTGCAACCTTCTCATTTATGGTTATGTGGAAATGTATACTTGCTTCTGACATAGGATAGTAATATATGTCTTTCAGGATGAATATGCTATGCAAGAGATCAGCACCCTTCAGAGAAAGGTAAATGCTAAACCAAACCTCTGATACATTTCAAATCTCATATATTTGTTGTGATAATTTATAAATTTACGGTCTAATGAGTTTCATCCTTTGATTTGAGAGCAATTATTTCCATAGTTTTGAATGTTTCCTTCGTAAGTACTCTAGAATAACTAAAATGGTTATGTGAATGACAAAACAAAATATCTAAAATATGTAAAATATTAAATGAGTGGTAAGTGTTTCTGTATACATCATGATTGCGATAATGGCAATTAAATGATCAAGTGAACTCATCTTGTTACGAACCTTGAGGTCACCACCCCAAAAGCTAGCTCAAAGGGTGGGAGTGCTCAAGGCTTTATAAACCCCACATTAGTTGTATTGGCAACCAATGTGGGACTTGTAACATTGCCACCCCCATTAAGGGCCGACGTCCACGGCGGCTTTCACTCTATCGACACTGACCCGACGGTAGCCCTTTCCCCCTTTGGGGCAGCTTCACTCATCTATCAGTATTCAGTGCCCAAAGACACCTTAATCCAGCCTATAGGTAGCCCTTTCCGTAGCCTCAACTCTCAATGAAAGCACCAATTGTTACGAACCTTGAGGTCACCACCCCAAAAGCTAGCTCAAAGGGTGGGAGTGCTCAAGGCTTTATAAACCCCACATTAGTTGTATTGGCAACCAATGTGGGACTTGTAACACATCTGGACTAGGTTTAACTTCCTTTAACAATAGATGGCTATAAATGATGAAGCCAAAAGATTCATATAGTGGAAATAGGGACGGAACCTAGCATTATGTATGTGCATTTCAAGAATATCACCCCTCCCTCCCTCCTCAATTTCATATAAACTTTTATATTAGGCCCTAGCTATTTTAAATCTAAGAAAAATATAGTGTCTTTTGGTTTTTTTTCTTTTACTCCAAAAATATTTTGTCTGTCGCACTCACATAAAAGTGAGTGGGTCCTGTTATGAAGAGAAAAGAGAGAAAAATTTGATGGAATCCACTCACTTTTATAAGAGTGTGGCAGATAAAATATCTTTGCAGAATAATTTTCCCATAAAGAGAACTTTGAGAATTATTCAAGGGGGTGTTTGTTACGATGGAAAAAAAAATTGCCCTGCAAAGTGGGGTAGGGAGAAAAGGTTAGCCATGTTTGATAGAAGGAGAGTTAAAAGAGTGGTCGTAAACTTTTGTGCCCGTCAAGTATTTTTCTACATAGAAACCAACAGGAACTTTACCATTCAGAACATAGTAAATAAAACGACCTATGTTGAGGGAAATTGATAACAATTTTTGTTGACCAAAACACCCTTATTTTTTAGTCCTTTATCAGATTCAGATTAACTTCAATTGTATATTCAAATTGATGGATAGTTTCGTAACTTTGTTAATATTCCTATCATTTTTTTACTATCAACCAAACATAACATCAGTAAATTTAACTTAATTTTTCCGGAAAAATTTTACCCTACCAAACACATTTTCTTAACTTACTAGACAACAAATATTTCCCACTATGTTCTCGACAAATTTTTGTTCTTGGTAAAAAAAAAAAAAAAATCTCATGTACCAAAACACCCCCAAGAATTTTTTTAAACTCAAACGTCATTAAAAGGCTTAACCCAACATATGTACGAAGCTCATATTAAATAGGCCAGTAATGATATTAAACATGTCATACTTGCCTAAAATTTGGATCATATAGTTGTCTTATTTTTTCACTAACAAAATCTTGCAATTAATTGTAGTCCATGAAAAATTCCAAAATACTTGTCATTTGAGTCCTACAAAAGGATTAAATATATGAAAGCAAATTTCTAGATGCAAGGTCTATAACAACTCATAATTTTGTGCAAAAAATTGTTAAGTATTCTACATCACCGAATTTCTAATAGCTATTCAAGAATTTTGGCGAGAAACTAGATTGAATATGGTAACAAGCTGCTTAATAAAACTATAGGGATCAAAGTGAAATGTCATAATTAACCTAATTAAAACAATTTGATGAATTAAAAATGTTTTCACTCTTCTAAAGCAATGTTTTTAAACGGGATTAGTCATTGAATTTGTGAAGATATTGATTCAAAGTTTAGCAGTTTAACCATAGTTTAGCAGCAGTAGAACGAACGATAATTGAATACATTTTTTTTTAATTTTATATAATAAATTAAATAATAAACTTATAACATACTTATGAGCGGTAAACATTCGTAATCAACATGAAAACATATTCAAGTTCAAAAATAGACATAACATTTGGTGATAGATTTTGATATCAAATAAAGAATCAATTCAATCCAAAGTTTAAGTATGAATATATTTTTTATTATATTATTTTTTAATGAATTAGATAGTATAAAACTAATAAAAGGTGCTTTCACCTAAAAGCAAGCTTTCAGAAGAATTGATTCTTTACATAATATTAGGAGCTTTTACAATCCCTAAACACCTAAAAGCAAGCTCTTATTGTCTCGATTCTTTGAATAAAAAGTTTAATTTCATATTTCAAACCCTAAAAAAACCTCTTAGTGTGGTAGGCCTAGATTTAAAAAGAAAATTGGTATTTTGCATGGTATTATAGTCTGTAATCAAGTGGTGAGGAGTTTGAACCTTACCACTCCATTTTCTAGTAAAAATTAAAAAGTAAGTTAAAACCTGCATACCACAAACCAAAAAAGGGACTTGTACGTTATCCAAGTGATCTTGAGTTCAATCTTTGTCGCCTCTCACTTATTTAATAATCTTGTGATAAATCTTGTAGAAATTCTTATTATGGATAGGTAATTGTCTACATTTCAGGATCTTGTGTAATGAGATGTGTTAGAAGTATAATATAAGAAAAAATGTAAAGAACCTTGGGATACACCACCCCAAAAGCTAGCTCAAAGGGTGGGAGTGCCCAAGGCCTTATATAGGTCACATTAGTTGCACATACAATCAATGTGAGACTATATATCTCAACACGCCCCCTAACACGAGAGCTCATTGGGCTTGAAGAGTGGATGATGCAACAGGTCCAACCTACCTGTGTTAAGAGAGTCAACAAGAGAAAGTGGGGGACGACGAGGCTTTGATACCATGTAAAGAACCTTGGGATACACCACCCCAAAAGCTAGCTCAAAGGGTGGGAGTGCCCAAGGCCTTATAAAGGCCACATTAGTTGCACATACAACCAATGTGAGACTATATATCTCAACAAAAAAAGAAGTATAATGTTGTGGGAAAGTTATTAGGTTATGTAATAGAGAGAGATTATAGGACCTACATTTGTTTTCAAAAAACAAAAGAACAATGGGATCCCACAATCTCTATCTCTATAACATAACCTAACAACTTTCATATAATATTATACTTCTATTTTCCATAATATAAATATAAAAATCAATAATGTATCTTCACCTAAGAGTTTAATTTCCATATTTCTAACTGTAAAAAGAATGGCTCTTGGTGTGGTGGGCCTTAATCTAAGAAGAAAAAAATCTATTTTCAAACCCTAAAAGAATGAATTGTTGATGTACTTGGCCGGTAAATTATTCACACTTCAATTGTATAATGCTCTTGTAGGAATAATATAATATAAAACCTATAAAAAGTTCTTTCACCTAAGCTTATAGGAGAATTGTTTCTTTAATTTCTTTTTAAAACATAAGGGTTTAATTTTGTAAATAATCTGTTCTATTTCAATCAGTTTTAAGTTATATGATTAAACAATAAGGAAAGATATGAAAGAAATTACGCCAATGGTATTAGTCGGTGGCACTGATAATTTATCTATGAGATATTGAAAAGATAATACTCAAAAGAGTGAATTTTTATTTTTTTTTTGGTGAAAAAAGAGTGAATTTTTAAACCCCGAGTAGGGGTGGCAATTTGGGTTGACCCGCCCCGTCCTGACCCGCCACGCCACCAACCCGCCAAAAACGGGGCGGGACGGGTTGACCCGCCAAAAAATATGGGTTGGAAAAATAAACCCATCCCGTTTTATGGTGGGTTGGTGGGTCAACCCACGAACCCGCCAATTAAAAAAATTAATTAAAATTCAAAAATAAATTATATTTTATGAATTTTTCTAATATTATTTTATTTTATATCACATTTCTCTATATTTTTTTAGTCTCAATCTTAAATGTATACTAATATATGTCAAACATTCTTTAGGAACTTGTATATAGATAACATTTGTCATAAATAGAGTTGTTATTCTTTATTTTTTCTAGGAAGTATTAAGATAAAAAAAAAATTGGATATCACAAAAATTTAAGGACTAATGAAATACTACCTAATTGTAAAAAATAAAATAAAATTATAACCCGGCTGGTCAACCCGCCCCGTGGCAGGTTGAATCCGCTTTGACCCACTTCTAGGCGGGGCGGGTTGAGGTGGGTTGGTGGGTTAAAAATCTCAACCCAACCCGCCCCGTTTTGGCGGGTTGGCGGGTTGACTCGCCAGGCTCAACCCATATTGCCATATCCGATGATACAGTTGGCAACTGAGCTTTCAAGGATTTGTTTGGGTCTGGGATTCAAACCCTGTTTCAAGCAAATTTTTTAAAAATCTTTGGGGGGTCAGAAACTGCCTCTGTCCTTGAAAGGGGATTAGTCTCATCCTTACTCCGGTAGCGAACTCAATCCACCCGCAGTTCCAATGAGGGATAGCCTTCGGGCCGTACTTCGAGAACGACCAGAGGAGGTTGAATGAGGATACCCTTCATATTATACAAAAAACAAAAAAGAGTGAATTTTACTTTTGCATATATAATTGATGTTAAGAGGATTCAAGCTGCTGTTGCTTTCTTTTCGACTTAACACCCTCTCTCTGCTATAATGTTCCATTGTATTGCTCATACAGGCAGAGGAACTGATGGAAGTAAACCAAAAATTGAAACAGGTGATAGGCTTTTCATACTGTTGCCTGTTTAATAGTTGTGTACGATCTCCCAGATAGAGGAATTCTCAGTATATATAATAATGGAACACATGTAAATTTTAGGTACCGAGCATTATACATGGACAAAGGCAACAATTGGAATGCATTATTAGCAGTTCATCTTATCTTCCTGAAGAGGATTATAGTGACACATCTCTCAAGTTGGGGTTAGTTTACTTCAACCATACATCATCTAAGGCTTATGTGTGGACGGAAGTATTGGTAAAAAAAAAAGGGAAATGAAAAAAGTTTTAAGTAAATATCACGTTTATTCAGGAGTACTTTAAAATAAGGTGAGGAATAAGTGGGGTTATTTTAATTTCTGTAACCCTAAATCATTCTTTATTTATTTTTATTAAAATTTTAAAGCATAAAGGATTTTAACAATCCAAACAATGAAAGAAAACTCATACCTTAATCTTTAATACACTTCTTTTTCTTTTTCCCTTTTGTCACTCCCAAACATACCTTTAACATACTTATTGTAGATTGAGAAAGGTTCAAAATACTCAACAATCACCAAATGGTGGTAGCTCGGTTAGCGGGAGTTGAGCAGGTGGGGGTGAAAACATGTGTTGGATCATTTCCAGTATTATTTGTGAGAGATTTAAAGCCTTAATCATGTACTTATCCCGAATTGGATTAGTCGCGAAACAATGAACCGATTCGAATATTTCTAAAAGAAAAAACTCAACGATCAATTATAAATAAAACAAAAACTCAACAGGCACTAATCGTAATGTTTAAAAGTTAAGGTTTAAACTTTTAAGATCGAAAAAACTCTTGGAGAGACCCTTTGACTTTTTAAACACTCAAGTCGAAATTATGCAAATAATATATATATCTCCCAAAAAATTAATAATATTCCAAAATTATGTTGAATAGTAGCTTGGTATATTGGATTTTTTTATGAAAATTGATTCTTATAAACGTGTAAAGCATATATTGAATTTTACCAGAGGGTTTGTGGAATTTTATTTTAGAAGTGAAACTAAAGATTTTTATTTTTAATTTCAATCAATATTGCATAATTAGTTATAACAAGTAAAATCTGAAAATGTTCTTTATAAAGTAGAACTTAAAAACTTATTCATCTTAAAATATATTCTTTTAATTAATAAATATTTTCTTGGATTTTCAAGCCGTTTGTCCGTAGAAAGTTTGGATTGTCTTTTTACTCCTTTGTTGTTGAAAACTACTCATTTGAGTTCGTCTGTGTGTGTCCATGCAGGTTACCTAGCTTGACTTAAATAAAAACAAAAATGTTGATTCAGAGGACTATAAGGAGAAGTTAACAGATTCATTTCCTTTCTGAGTCACTCAAAACCAATTCAATCCTGCTGTTTGAAAAAAAACTACTCGTTTAAAGTAATTATATTCTAGGTGAGGCGACCATGCTTGTAGAACTGTACTTGAATTCATATTGCTCTATTTTCTTTTGGCAAAATGTGCATAGTTAATGGTAGATGCTTTGGTCGTGTCTATAGTTTATCATCATGTAGTTTTTATCCTTTACTATATATATATATATATATATATATATATATATATATATATATATATAGGGTTTGGTGTTTGTCATTTTAAATGACATAAGTTATGTTATTTTAGGAGAGAGATAGACACAGAAAAATGGAAATTATGGGAGAGAGAAAATGAGTGGTTTTTTTTAATTTAAAATTTAAATAAAAAAATTTATTTTGTGTCTATCTCTCTCTTAAAATGACATAAATTTATCTCATTTAAAATGACAAACATTTTTTCCTATATATATATATATATATATAAATATTTTTACTTTTGCTATAGAGTTTTATTTTCTGTCACACTCACATAGAATTGTGAGTCCTATTATAAAGTGAAGAGAGGAAAAATATTATTGAGTATTTTCATGTGAGTGGTAAAAATAGAAATATTAAACTCATATATATATATATATATATATATATATATATATATATATATATAGGAGAAGATTATATTTATAATTTTTTTGTTTACAAATTTTTAAAAATTACACTATATCTGACCGGTATTACACTCTTGAGTAGAGTATTACCGATCAGATATAGTGTAGTTTGTAAGTTTATAAAAAATTTTTTTGTCAAAATAACATAACTCTACTCATATATATATATATATATATATATATATATATATATATATATATATATATATCTATATATATATATATGTATATAGTGTTTTTCTTTGTTGTTTAAAATCATATCTAAAGCTGTTGCACGTGCAATAATGACAGATATATGATTATGATTCTACATATTTAATATTTTTATATTTTGTATGGTTATAATTTTTTATATTTAATGTTTTAATCTATATATATGGAAAATTTATGACTGCTGCATGTAAAGCGGCTGCAGGAAAATTGAACCCGTAAAATATTATTGTTTTAGCAACTTGTGCAATAACTCACGTGATAACCTGACTCTCTCCGGTACTTGATTTTATTTTTGGGTTTTATAAGAGTTATGTTGTAGGAAAAATGATTATGTTATGTTATAGAGATTCATTTTGTGTGTCAGAGTTTTTTAATTTTTTGATGCGGACTCCACAAAATATTGCGTGTGTAAGAAATTTTATAAGATTATGTTAAATAATAGATGATAAATCTTTTATTTTTATTTTAGGAGGGGATGTAAATCCGCCTTCCCCACTTAACAAATGCTAACTCTTATACCCAAAAAATTAAAAAGGAAAAGAAAGAAAATTCTTCACATGTGCACGTGCGAGGAAAATTATAATTAGAGGAACTCAACCTTTTAGATTGTTTTTTTTTTTTGGGAGAATAACTCAACCTTTTAGTTCAAAACCAATCAAAGGCCTCAATTTAAAAGTTTATCAATTAAAGGAGTGATATATGTGTTAAAATTGCACTTAAAAATGTATACAATTATCATATGGATGTATAAAAAATGAGACATGGTTAAGTAATTTAACTTTTCAATTTTAATTTTAATTATAATTAAATGAACCTGTTTTAATTTTTTTACAATCAATATCTTATTTTCCATTTTTTTCTGAAAACAAAAAAATCAGACGGTAAGCTGCCAATTTTTTTTTTCCTCAAGTTCCTTATCTAATATTTATAACTTTAGTAATTGCAAGAATATTACCTTTTTTGTTTTCCTTTCCCGAAAGCTTAATATTCAAAATATGATACTAAAGTATTACAAAGATATAAGTCATTAAGATTGATCTAGTGGTGGAAGGTTTTGGTAAATTGTATTAGGCTATGTATTTGATTTTCACTTTTATATAGCCTAATATATCTATAAAGTATTACAAAGATCGATGTAGCTGGTCACGTGGCATCGGTCTAATTATTTAAGGCACGAATGTAATACTCATACAAGAAGTTCAATATTTTGAGTTGATTATGGATAAGGAGGGAAAAGAGAGGAAGAAGGGAAATTGATTAAGAAAGAGAAAGAGACAATCAAGAGAGGAGAATACTTGGGAAACTAACACAGATTCTTGATAATTTTTCAGATTCTTTCCTTATTATTATTATTATTATTATAAGAATAGGATATTATAACAATCAAGTAGTATTATTACCAATGTTACTACCAATCAATTCCACCATTAGATCGCTTATGTTGATCTAACGGTTATATTTATTTTCATCTTTGTATGGTTATGATTCCTCATATTCAGTACTTTATATTATTTATTTCCACCCTTATATAATTATGATTTCTCATATTTAATGTTTTCACTTTAAATATGGGGAATCATAACGACACAAAGATGGAAATAAATATAACCGTTCCATCAATATAATCGATCTAACGGTGAAATTGTTCGGTAGTAACACTACTTGGTTTTTACGATACTTTTCCCTTATTATAATTCACCATTGGCAACAGAGTTATAATTAATTAAAAATATATAATATTAAGAGAATAAAATTATTAACAAATATTAAAAGATTATAATTTTTTTATGGTGGTTATATTTCATCGCCCTTCAAAACTTTCTCAAGGTTTAATTGTGCCTATAAAAGATCATTGTTGAGCAACAAATATGTATCCTCAAGTATTGTTTCCGTGCTGGCCCCCCGAAATAAACCTAATCCTAAGCGTGTTATGTAAGAAATTAATGTTGTTGATCACTTTTTCAAACTGACCATCGGATTTCCTCGTGTGAAGTTTAACATAATATAGCATTAATAACATTAACTCCTTTTTCAAATAGATTATTTTTTTATACAAGTGAGAATTGTGTTGAGTATGGCTCATACTTCGCATGTTGATGATGACTAGTTGTTGGGGTCAGCAGAAAGGCAATTGGGGTCCCGCTCTTTTACTTTTTCGTTTTCAATTGGGTGAACCAGGGTAAATCGATGTGTCTATTCTTTTTTTTTTCATTTTCGATTTGTGTATGGTCAATTTCCAACAAATTGAACTTATAACCCTAATACAAATTATTCAAATTTCTTACTATTAGACCAAACCTACGGCTTAGTGCCTGTTTGGATCCTCTTTTTTAAGCTAGAAGTTACTTATAAGTATAAGCTGGGCCAAATAAGTTTTGGGAAAAATTCTTATAATGAAAAGTTTTTTTTATATAATGAAGAAAAAAGCTGAAAACTAAAAGCTCCTCCGATAAGCTTTTATTTTAAGCTCTTATCTGTTTTCCTTGGATTTTGTGTTTTTTTTAAATGAAGAGTGATAAAGATAGAGAGAGATATTTTTCTTGAAATATATGCTTTTAAATAATTTTAAGCTAAAATTTTTATGTAATTTCCAAATAACTTTTGACTTCTTTTTTTAAGCTCTTTTTTTAGCTTTACCTTATAAGTAGCTTCTAGGTTAAAAATAAGATGATTCAAAGAGGCTATTAAATAGATCAAATATTTGATGTTCTCATGCGTTGCCAAATGGATAATCAACAGTAATGGTATTAAGTCCCTGCACATGTTTGGGATTTAGATTTTAGAGGTAGGTGGGTAAAAGACCAGGGTAAACACATTGACCGCGTTTTCACTTTTAATGGCTAATGTTGTTGATGTAACTGGATCAGAAAAGCAAGAACAAGGAATTTTGGTCCAGAACAAAGACTTTCTAAATTTTCTCTATATATTTTTTTTTTTGGTAAACAAAATTTGCTGTATATTATAACCTATGAAATACTGACACTTCAAAGATCTTGACGTGTCATGTCCGACGCTTCCCGATACTCCGACACTCCCCGACACTCCAACACGCGTTATAGAAATTCAAAAAAAAGGTTCAAAGGTTGCATTGCGTTAAGTTTTTAGTTCCAACTATTAGATTCGTTGGATTACGATTACCATTTTATTAAGTTTAATATAAATATTTGGGATATCTTATGTTTCTTTGCAAAATTGATGAATATTATAAGTTTAGTTTTATTTTTTTGTTAAATTATTGAATATTAAATATAATAAACACTACATAAATTAAAAATATTATTTAATATCAAGACGTGTTCTAACGTGTCGAAATCTAACATTTTTTAGAATTAACGTGTCGGAGTGTCATATCGTATCGTGTCACGTGTCCCGTGTCAATATCGGTGCTACATAGATTATAACAACTTGACAATTTACTGAAAAGGAAATTATCAACAGAACAACGAACTCTATTACAGTTCAGATCTTCCTATTAGTATGAGTATCTTTCTTTCACTTAAAATGACATATAACTTTTTGAATAAATTCAAAGGTATCTTCCGGATCCATCGAGCACCGTCGGACCCTTTCGGGGGCGGCTCTCCAAAATCATTTTTTTCCATTACCGGAGCTCGAACTCGAGACCTCCGATTAAGAGGCTCAGGTTCCTTACCATCTTTAAATTCTTCAATTTCCAATACATATATGTTCCTTCTTTTTTATTGTTTCTGTGATGTAGTAGGCAACGACCTTCCATTTTTTTGTGGATTCCCTAATTTGAACACATTTGTTTCTCCATTAAGTTATTTCATTTCAAGAAGTAATACTCTTGAGATATATAAAACCACTAATGTAGCCTCACCCAACAGCTTAAGCTTTTGGGTTGAATTGGTTCTTTACATGGTATCAAAGCCTCGTTGTACCGGGTTCGATCCTCACCGCCCCCACTTTCTTTCTAATGGACTTTCTTTCTTCGCAGAGGTAGTTCGGCCTATGCATTGTCCACCTTTCAAGCCTTGTTAAGAGTGTTAGTCCCACATTGTGTGTGTCTCATAGTGTTAGTCCCACATTGTGTGTGTCTCATTGTATTCTTCAATTGGTTTGCTATATAATAGAACCAATGTTGTGTAGTTTAACACAACAAGGATTACTATCAATTCCTCTTGTATCTTGATATTTATCATGGTATCTAGAGCCTAACAAGAGGAATCTTAATCCGCTTAACTTAGTTCTCTTTTCCATAATTTCAATATGGTTATAGAGAGATATCACCCTCCTTGAGGGATTCCCGTTGCTATTTCTTTTTCGGGTTTTTCTTAGTATGCTCTGTGACTGCAGCTTAGACTGATCTGTCACATCAGAAAAGAATGATCTTTGGGAAGCTGTTGGGTTGACCGCCGTTGATCGACCACCGTTGACTGCCGTCTCCTGCGATTTTTTTTGATGACTTTCCGGCGACTTTTCCGACGAACTAGCGTCTCCGACGACCCACCGCCGTCTCCGGTGACTTTTCCGATTCTGCGAAGTTTTTTTTTTTTTTTTTTTTTTTTTAATCTTCTTTCTTCCCAAGATGGACTATTTATACTATTCATCATCCATCTTGAGGGGGAGCACCTTCCATGTTGCTGATGGTCATTCCAGCACAATTGTCTTTGCCGATGATAATTCCGGCACCGAAGTTCCTCGTGAGGGGGAGCACCTTCCATGTTGCTGATGGTCATTCCAGCACAGTTGTCTTTGCCGATGATAATTCCGGCTCCGAAGTTCCTCTTGAGGGGGAGCACTTTCCATGTTGCTGATGGTTATTCCAGCACAGTTGTCTTTGCCGATGATAATTCCGGCTCCGAAGTTCCTCTTGAGGGGGAGCACTTTCCATGTTGCTGATGGTCATTCCAGCACAGTTGTCTTTGCCGATGATAATTCCGGCTCCGAAGTTCCTCTTGAGGGGGAGCACTTTCCATGTTGCTGATGGTTATTCCAGCACAGTTGTCTTTGCCGATGATAATTCCGGCTCCGAAGTTCCTCTTGAGGGGGAGCACTTTCCATGTTGCTGATGGTTATTCCAGCACAGTTGTCTTTGCCGATGATAATTCCGGCTCCGAAGTTCCTCTTGAGGGGGAGCACTTTCCATGTTGCTGATGGTCATTCCAGCACAGATGTCTTTGCCGATGATCATTCCGGCATCTTCCATGTTGATGTTCATTCCGACGCCATTTTTAGCACATTGTTGATTTTTGGTTTCTCATATAGGAGATTTATTTTGATGTTATGTTACTTGGTCATTTCATTTTGTTGATGTAGCACTGTTGCTTTTGGTTCCTAATAGGAGTATTATTTATGTATCAAGCTTGTAGCATATGATCTATATGCTACAGCTTGAGGGGGAGTGTTAAGAGTGTTAGTCCCACATTGTGTGTGTCTCATAGTGTTAGTCCCACATTGTGTGTGTCTCATTGTATTCTTCAATTGGTTTGCTATATAATAGAACCAATGTTGTGTAGTTTAACACAACAAGGATTACTATCAATTCCTCTTGTATCTTGATATTTATCAAGCCTAATGGGCTCTCGTGTGAGGGGACGTGTTCAGATATATATAAAACCACTAATGTAGCCTTACCCAAGAACTTAAGTTTTTGAGTTGAATTGGTTCTTTACAAATACATTTGGTTAAAAAGTTATTTCTGAGTGATTAACACAAGATTCATTTGTTGTTCTCTTTGGGATAAATTCAAGTGACGAGCAAGAAATCCTGCTCATGACATTGTATGTGCTAATACTTTTTGTTGCTTCTCATTTTCGAGTACTTAGATTTTCACATTCATTTCACGTATGTCTGGTGAAAATGTAAAGCTAATCAAGTTGTAGGACCCTTTCACATTCCAATTCTGAAATATTTCTCTTTAGTCCTGCAATCCTCACTTTTCTCATTCTCTTTTCTCTCATGCAGAAATGGCATTAAAGTTCTCACTCATTCTTTGTGTTCTGGCCATCTCTAGGGAACACAACATATCAACATGTTTCACAATTCTACCTGGACCCTTGCTTGTTTGCATATTGGTAGCACCATTATATTTCTAAAGGTTCAAATACAAGATATTATTATTATTCAACAAAATGTTCAAAGGCTCTAGCACGAGGGAGGTGGAAAGTCTGCTTGATTATGATACAAGCGCTTTACACATTAGATGATAAACATCAAGATGGTTGAGTTCACAGAGAAGCACAACCTACCAGAATCCACAGATATAGCTGATAAAAATAAGAAGTCCATATACTGATCTAAATGGATTACCATTTGTCCTTTTTCGACCCCAATATAATTAAGCAGATCATCAAGGTATTGCTACTCATCAACATTGAACTATTTTGCTTTTGCAATATTAAATGTGTAAGAATACACACCGTTAATTAAGGAATTTAAATAAATAATTATGAGATTAATGAAATAATTCCATAATTGACTCTAATAATTATGAGAAGGCTTAAATAATTATAGAAAGTGATTAATAACATTGAAGTCGCTTTTCTGACGAAAAGTGCAGATACCGTTTCTGCTCACAGTATAAGTGAGTACCGATGAAGTATCACAGAAAATTATAATAAGTGCATGAATATTCCTAGAAATATATATAAGACTAGGATAACAAGTTTCAAGTCAAAATAATGAGAAATGGTGCCAGAACTCATATTGGCTATGTAAAAGCGCGTACCGGAAATGTGCTGCGAAAAGTAAAATAAAAATATGACAAATCTTAGAAAAATGGGAAGGTTTAGAATCCTAAGTTTGGGATTAAAATACTAAGTGTAGCTATTAACGTTAATACAATGTGATTAATACTTAAGTGGGCTATATAAGGCTTGGCACTAAACCCTAGGCTGATTTTGCGCCATTTGCTACTTGTGTTTTCTGAGTCCTCTTCAGCAGCCTTGAGCCACCACTGTTCCATTGCGCCCTCTCTTGAAAACTCACTAAAGAAACCATTTTTCTTCCTCTTCTCTTCACCAAAACACTATAGCTAGTGGGAGTTGGTCTTGTGAGGGTGTGGAGTGTCTCATTTTTGAGATTGTGGCCTCTGTGGTGAGGTGGAGTTGCTGACTTTGGGGCTATAATTCTGAGTTTGGATGAGTGGAGCCTTGTTCTTATCATTTAAGGCTTCAAGAAGCCACCTTTGAGTGTAAAGGACCCATCTTGTGTTGCATTTTTGTGATCCTTCTAAGTCAGTGTTGGAGAGCTGTGTTGGAGGCTCCTAATCTGCCACATTTTCGGAGTTTTGAGCCTTGAAGGTATACCATGATCACCTTTTTGTTATTTTCTTGATTTAAGCTTGTTTAATCCATTAAAAAGTGAAACTTGGATCATTTGAGTTAATGACTAAGTTTCTGAGTCATAAAAATGTTAATGAACATCTGTTTATGGAGTCATTGGACTCCAAATCGAGTTTGGACATTTAAAATGGGACTTATGCAGAGAATGCACGAAATTTTGCATTCTGTCTTATAAGTATTCGAATACTTATCCCTTGGTAGTCGAATACTCCTTGCCGGAGTATTGGGATACTTTTCTGGGAAGAAAAGTATTCAGATACCTATGAAGAAGTATTCGAATACTGAATAGTATTCGGATACTGTGAATATTGTATTCGAATACCTTGTGGTATTCGGATACTGAGTGAAAAGTATTTGGATACCTTGTGGTATTCGCATACTTAAGTGAAAGTAGTCGAATACTTTCTGGAGATTTGGAGTATTCGAATACTCATCGAGGAGTATTCGAATATCTCCTGCAGAAATTGCTTAAAATCACTTAAAAAAAGATGGAAAGCCTTAATCACTTAATGTAACCTTGGGCAATGATTATTGATGATTGATTGTTGTATAAACAGACTGTGATTATGCTGTTTGGTGACATTGAGCTTGTGTGAACTTGGCTTGGATTGATTGCTTAAGAGATAAGCTTTCGTGTCCTCGGTTTAGCGATTGTTGGTTTCACCATGTCCCATGGGGGGTGGTTTATATGCATGATATGTTTTCACGTATTGATATTTGCAATGCTATTGAGCTATTATGTGGATGCCTTATGATATGCATGTGGTGTTCCACCTAGACGAAGCTCCTTAGTATGTGAGAGACATACAATAGGGTGATTCTGTGGGTGGATGCAAGTGGCGTCTTACACTAAATGTAGGTAATAGACGTATGTAAGTCCTGCATTTATCTGGCCAGTAGAATAGTTGACACACATGACATGATTATATGATGCATTGCACTGATTTTGGAAATTATATTGTTAAACTGCTTTTGAACTTATATTGCATATGTAAGTGAGCTTGGGGTGGAGAAATCCTTGAGGACCCCTTGTCTTACTGAGATCTTTTTTAGACCCATGTTTGGGTTACGTTTTCAGGTTTAGGAAATACTGGGGTTGATACCTCAGGCGGCAGGAGGTCGGAGCTGAGTTGAGATTATGTCTTTATGATGATTTACTGGATACTGACATGCTTTATCTTTATTATCATGTTATTTGATGTGAGACTTTGTTGGCTTGTTGCCTTATTTGGTGAGCATGAGGATTGTCCATGCCACGTTTATTATGTTATGATTCTAGTTTGGTGTCGTATAAACTATTAGGATTATGCACGGTCTACGTGTTGTAGTTCCGTGATTAGAGACACACTTATCTATATTGTGAGGTACTTTAGTTAGTTGTTTATTTGCAATTACATACAGGCAATCTATTGAAATTGAATTAAGTAATCAACTTGGTTAATGATAATGCCGTCATAATTGAATGAAAGAAAAAGTTATTCCGCAAGTACTCGATTAATTATACTATCAAGAAGAACTATTTGGAATCCCACTCAAGTATAACATTACTTGCACTCGTCAAATTGAATAAGAAAATTTCAAAGAATTACTATTCCAATGAGGGTATTTAAATACTCCTTGAAAATTATTTAAATACCTTTTGAATTTCAGTAAAGTATTCGAATATTTTCTTCTCCCATTGCTGCCAAAACTTTTAATGGGAGGATTGGTTGGGTGAAAATCCTGAAATTCAGATTAAATTTCCACTAGGGATAAAATGGTAATTTGACAAAAATTGGCCAGATTTGGACCTACCTTGTGAAATACATTTCACATAAGCCTATAAAATTAGGTAATCATGTTGGAGAAAGGAAAATCAGATAAAACCTAATTATGTGCACAAAGTCACTTGTCTGGAAAAAGTACATTTAATGAAAGTTTAGCGGCTAAAGTACAAATATGCAAAAGTTACCCTAAACTTAAATGCGATGTCATAAAATGAATAGTACACATTATTCTATAATTAAAATGATGAATTGAGTTAAAATTAAAATTAGGAGACTTTGGTGAATTTTGGGGAAATGTGCTAATATAGTGAAACTAGGGGTAAAATTGTAATTGTAAAATTACCCGGAAACTTAAAATTCATCTGTTAACAGACTAATAATGGACACCGGTGAATGTTAAATTTTTAATTTGGTGATTAATTCATGGATTAGTGGAGCTTTAAACAAAGGTTAAATGTGTAATTGACTAAGTTTAATGAAGGATAGTTTGGTAATTACCTAATGGGCTTTAACCAAAGGGTCAAACTAACTTAAATATGATTAAAAACAAATGTTTAAGCCTTCAAAAGTTGGTCCTTTTCGTGCGTCTTCCTCCCAAGGCCGTGAGCACTATTGTTGGATAGGTAAGGAAGGAACTTGAAAATTTTCAATCTTGAGTTCCACTCCCTTCTAGCCTTAACTCCCAACATGAAAGTTGTTCCCCTCCTTCTTGTGAACATCTTTCATGTCTTGAGAACTTTTTGAAAGTGAGTATTTGAGGAGATCATTTTCCATAAGTGTTGGCGGTTTTGAGTTTTCCATAAGTGTTTGAGAGCGGTTTTACTTGAATGGAGGCTTGAAACTCACTCCTTTTGTAATTTGCAAGAGATTGATGGTAAGTTTTCCTAGTTTTGGTTGAGTTTCATGGAAATCAATTTTTGAATGCCTTCATGGAAGTGTGTTGATGGTGGGGTTGTTTTAAATGGATTGGTGACTTTGTGTATGTTATAAAGTATGTTCACAATGCCAAATGATTGATAAAAATCAATTAAAAACCTGACTTTGTCATTTGGACTGAAACTGTTGTGAGAAAAAGTGTTGAAATGTGGTATTAGATGGTTATGGTATGCTATGATGGAGTTGTGTGTTGATGAAGCCATAAGGATGATTGAATGAAATTAAAACCAATAATGTGACTTTCCTTGTGGTTTTGGCCGAAACCTAAGCATGGATTGAGGGATAATTTCATGTTGTTTGTATTTTGTGTTGTCAAGCTTTGTGTTGATCATTGAGGTGTATGATTATGTAGGTTGAAGTCCTTGGACTCTTTGATGGAAGGTTGAGCATTGACCTTGTGCTTTGGAAGCCATTGGTTGCTAACTATCAAGGATTTGGGTAAGTTTTTGACTTACATTTAAATGTGTGTTGTATGGTTTGATAACCATTGAATGGATGATTTTGGAATTGAACCCAATTATTGATAGGTATGGTAAACCTTGTATAGGTTATCTTGTGTAAAGGTTTTTGTGAGCTTACTTGTTGGACAAGGAAGTGAGGCAAAGAGGAAACCTACTATCAAGTAAACTTTTGGTCTTGGGGTTAATGTGTTTAAGCATGCTCCATTAGGAGGAATGGATGGAAATGTGATTGATGATAATGTTTGAAATAATATGGTCATGCATCATTGGATATGTTTATGTGCTATATAAATATATATATATATATATATGTGTGTGTGTGTGTGTGTGTGTGTGTGTGTGTGTGTGTGTGTGTGTGTGTGTGTGTGTGTGTGTGTGTGTGTGTGTGTGTGTGTGTGTGTGTGTGTGTGTGTGTTCTGTGGCCACTAGAATGCATGATTATGGGGAATTCAATTGGATAGGTCTCTATGAGAGAGTTCCAGCTGGTATGATACCTTATGGAGCACTCTAGAAAGTCTCAGGAGTTATATGATGGGGTCTTTGAATGATGATCCTTGATAGATGTTCTTGGATGTGCCCGTTGGATTATGATTGATGTATGACATACTATACTTTTATTATTGTTTATGCACATTGAGTGAACTATTGGGTGGAGTGACCCTTCAAAACCCTTGGTTTACAAATTTTTTTATCTCACTTCGTGTTTGGGGGACCACCATTTCAAGTAGGGGTGGCAAATCGAGTTCGTGGGTCGGGTTCGGGTCGATGATCCTTAATTATTAGTGTCAAAATTCTCAACCCAAACACGACCCACTTTTCTGCGGGTTGACATGTATGACACGACCCGAAAAATCTTATGAATATAAGTGTGATCCGTTTATTACACGACTCGTCAAAAAAGCCCAAATCTGGTTTCAATAAAAAGAAACAAATTTTTTTTTATATCATTCAATAAAATTACCATAATAACCTTGAAAAAATACAAAAAAATTATATTTGCGGGTCAGAACGGGTTCAACCATTTTTCGTGTTATATTTTTCCAGTACCACTAAAATTTCGTGTCGGGTCCGGGTTGGGTTGGCGGGTCGTGTCTTAAATTGCCACCCCTAATTTCAAGTACCACTAAGCGTACTGGAGGAGCCCAGGGCAAGACGTTCGAGTAGGGTCATGGGTTGTTATTATTTTGGGTGCCATGATGCATTTGTATTCGGCACATTTTGGATTTCATGATGTATATTTGGTGGATGTATTTTGATGTATGATGGACTTAGCACATGAACCTTATGTTGTTGTATTGCTTGAGGTATACCATGATTGGGGTTTGGTTCATGTGTTAGTTGTCTAAGTCCACTTTTGTTATTTTGAGACATTTGATGTGATTGATATATATTATGTCTAATGTATATTTATTTAGTTTGAAGCAAGTGATGTAATCCTAATTATGTTTATTTGGCATTTGGACATGTAATTAATGATGGATGCATAATGTGTTGGGCAAGTGGCTTCTTTACAAGAAAAAGCAGGAGAACACCTAGAGGGGGTGAATAGGTGTTTCCAAATTTTTTTAAAAATTTTTTCGTAGTAGATCCTTAAATCTGTAAAGTCTAGACAAAGTTAAACTATAAGCTTAATCTCCACACCAAATCAACAAAATTGACAATTATCAATTTATTTTATAAGTTCAGTACATATAACAATCACACAACTATAACCATTTTACTAATTTTACCTTAGGTCCCTATATGCCCAAAGTGATTTCTATATGATGTATATAAATAGGA
>JAVKPL010011486.1:0-49938 GCA_032173675.1 Gastrolobium villosum | reverse complement strand
CTACACCTCCTAACTCCTAAGGAGTAAGGATTAATAACTACAATAAAATCACAATTTTACCTACACATATTAAGAGTTTCAGCATTAACAGCTCCAATTAGCGATTGCCTAACATTGGCTTCTGAAAATATGAACATCAAGCACGGCCTCTTTTCTGTTGACGAGCTCAAACACACATATATCTCCATCTACCAATTTACTTACTCTTGCAAACAAGAACCAACCACTAGAAAACTTCCCGCAATTAGAATTTCCGTGTTCACAACAAAGAAACTTTACAGGCCACAATCTATTTCCAAACTGAAACTTCACAATCTGCGTCTTCTTGTTCAAGTACTCTCTCATGAAGGGAATTGGTACATTCTGCATCAAGTTACATTTTCATCGCCATGAGATCACAGCCCAACAGTTAATGAAAGTATAAATATAACTGCATTTTCTCTGCTTGCATGGAACAAAGTTTCCATGCATAGATATACGTATTTAATTTGCTGCTTAACCTAACTTAACCTTACCGGTCTCTTTCCCAGGCTAAAATTGACCGTGAAAAAGGGATTTTCTGAGGTGAATTTTTTAGCTTCTTTCAGAGCTCCATTTGTGAAGGGGCAGGGAATTGTCTTCCCACCTGTGGCATGGCAATAAAATTAATTTAAGGATGCACTCTGCACAATTTTGAAATATCTATATTTGGATTTTTACTTTTATTCGATTTCAGCTTTTCATAAGGATAATAAGATATGAATAACCAATTGGTCACACAGCATTCATGTCTAAGATTTACATTTTCTAGCAGTAATAGTTTTACTTTCCAACATCCAGTACTCTCCAAGGGAATATAACCAATAGATTCCTCTCCTTGAAGTGATTAGTGGATGATGTAATAGGCCTACAATGTAAAGAACCTTGGGATACACCACCCCAAAAGCTAGCTCAAAGAGCGGGAGTGCCCAAGGCCTTATAAACTCCACATTAGTTGTTTATCCAACCAATGTGGGACTATATATCTCAACACAGATCAAATAGATTAATACTTCAAAAGAACGACCAACTTGGATTACCTTGGACCGGAGGGGAATGGGGTTCTTCTGCAAGTTGCAAGATTTGTACTTGCAAAGAAAGGCCTTGGCTCTTGGTCAGCTCAAAAAGACAAACATCCCCCTCTTTCAAATTATTTTCTGATACAAATTTCTTCCATCCAGCAAAAATTTTGCCCTGGCTATAACTACAATGCCAAGTTCCCCCATCCAAAACCTGAAGAAGGATAGTCCTTTCCTTTTTCTTCAAATACTTATTAGCAAATTGTACTGGGACATGCTGAATGTTTTATGTTTTTCCAAGTTAGAAAATCTAACAACTAAAAAGTTATATTGCTGCTTCAAACAAAAAATAAGAAACCATCTCAAGGGATAAAAATGAAGCAAATCTAACGCTCACCAAGCAATGTCGACCAACATAGGAAGGCTTCATGACAATCCTGAAAGAGGGTTTTTTAGATCTGAAGGTTGTGGTTTTCTTTAAAGCTTCAGTACTTTTAGAAGTTGACTGCTCCACTTTTAAGCCTTCAGTGGTACCATCCATTTCCTCTGAAAAATTGAACAACGAAAATTGACCTCAAAAATTCAACTGGATCCAAGAAATGAAAAGGATAATCCAGTCATGAAATACATAACATTTCGATTCTTTTGTTACATGAGCAAAGTCAGACTTCTCAAAGTTTGTACCGTGAAATTGATTACCATTAATTTGGACATGCTGATGCAACTTTCGCAAAGTGGATCTTCTTTCAACATCTCCACTAGTGCCAGTTCTTAATCTTTTACATGGTTTAGGACAAGACATTGGTGCTTTCTGTCTAGCCATACGGCACGGTGGTTTCTCATCCAAACTTTTGACTGAGTCATAATGAATCTGGTTCTGGTCAAGGTTGTCCTGTTCAGTGGTACCACCCATATCCTCTGAAAAATTGAAGAACATGGTGTATGTTATGAAAATCTGACTTCAAACTCAACTTGATCAATGAAATGAAATGGATCACTCGATCATGAAATAGATTCCATCTGATTCTTTCTTTATAGATGCAAATTTAAACTCATCATAGTTTGTACCTTCAATTTGGACATCTCCACTCGCGCCAGTTTTCAATTTCTTACGTGGTTGAGGAGAAGACATTGGTTGTTTCTGTCTAGTCTTATGGGACCGTGGTAGCTCATCCGAAATTTGAACTGAGTCATCATCACTAATCTGGTCGATGTTTTCCTGTACATCCTGAGAGCCATGCAAAGGGTAATCTATTTCAAGGGTACTCTTGTCAAATATGTGTACATCAAAATGTGAAGTTTTCTTGTATTCAAACAACACCAAATGACCATGATTTAGGGAGTAATATGTAGCAAATTCTTTCCAACCCTTTTGAAGCCAAATATAACCATCTTTTTTACTCCAAAATACTTCCCATTCAGTGCCATCTGGAGGCTTGAGAAACACTGGGTTTGACATGTCACCACCATATTTCCCAGTGAATTTTTTTGGGAGTTTCTGCAAAGAACTTTCTGTTAGCATGCATAATAAATTCACAAGCATAACAGAGAAATTCAAATGTCTTTTTCTAATAACTGATACAAATAACTTCTGGTATTTCCTAATCACTCCAAATGAATGAAATGGAAGATCTTTGTGTATATATAAAGACACACTGCTGAGACAGTTAGACTCACTTGAGGAGCAAACTATGTTGCAAAAAGACCAATTATACTAAGAAGAAGTAGGAAAGGTAACAACAATATCTATAATACATCAAAAATCACAAAGAAAGATGAAAATGACAGAGAGAAGAAAAGAGGAGATGAAGGAAAGAATGTTTACAAGCTTTCCATCTTGAAGACTTGTTGGAAGAATAATCTTGAAGAAAATAATCTTGTTGCTATGGTAAGCCATGGATCGATGTTGGTACCTGAGTTCTCCCTCTTTCTCTGTGTGTGCACGAACTGGACCTGCACCACACCAAGGCAAACAGATGAGGAAAAACCGCACACTAAACCTCACCAGAAAATAGGGGGAAAAAATCATGGATACCAGTGGAAACCGTAAAAATCTCCCTATGCTTTCAGACTAAGAACTGGAATCTTGACAAATAACATAGAAGAACTTCTTATTCGTTTTTATGGAACATGACCAACTTTCTCAACTTTTATTGAATGCACGTTGGAATCAATTGCTTAATATGATATACACTACGAGAGGTGGCCACGTGAGTACGTCTTCCAAATATAGTAGTAGATAGCTACTCCTTTATTAAAAGTGTGAAAAAGTAAAATTTTAAATGGCATTAACGATAAACAAATGAATAGAAATAGAATAGATAGAGTGGATTACATTATTTTGACAAAGATTTAAAAAATCATCCTATGGTTTTTCTTTGAATCACTTGATTTTTATGTTTTTTTATTTTACTTATTCCCTATAAAAAAAATTTATTATTTTTTCCCTTTTATTTTTTCCATCCAAATCCTTACTTAACACTTTTATAATTTGATGAATGTGTCTATTCTACCTTTTATATCATCTTGCTAGCTCCTCAAGCTTTGCAAAGGTTTCTAATAATACAATCAAATTTATTTTTTATGCAATTTCTGAAAAAATTTGTGAAGTGTCACATGACCGGTGATAGGAATATAAAAAATAGTTGCAATAAGATCTTAATCAAAAAGATTTTCATAAAAATAAAATTTACAAAAAAAGCCAAATGTGGCACTTCACAAATATTTTAAAAATTTTGCTTTATAAAATTGATATATTATTATATAACTTTACTTATGGGGAAAGAATTTCTCGAATAAATGGAGATAAGTTATCTCCAGTAAGTCCAAAATAATGTCATTTTGGGACGAAAATTAAGGTATTTTGTAATTCTAGTATATTGTAGGGTTATATTAGTCTTTATCATTATAATTTTTTAATCTTATAACTCCAAAATAACATCGTTTTGAACTTACTGGGATAAAATTATCTCCAGCGACAGGAGAAATACTTTTCCCCTTTACTTATATAAATAATTTTTATTTTATTTTTGAATATATTAATAAATAAGTATTTATTATTCTTATTAAAAATTTATCTTTTATTTCTTATTATAGTTTTGTTTTTCTAAATAACATGGAGATTTTTAACTATATACTCTTTATGATAATTTTAATTAGAAACAAAAGAAAATTATTTTATCAAATGATTTATTTTTAAATTGAATTTTAAAGTGATTTTAACTTAAAAATATATACAATCAGCAATTAATTTCTTACTCTTAGTTTTAGTTTAAAAATTATTTTTTAAGTTAAAGCAAATCTGCGCCAAGCAGACTCTAATACAAAAATAGTGAACTTCGGTCATCGTTAATAATCTGCAAACTAAAGAGTAAAGTTGATATCATCATAGATTAATTATTTTGTACAGATTGTATTTATTTTCTTCCCTGAATAGATATGTTTCTTTCATTGGCTATTATGAAATTGAGAGCTAGCTTCATATTTTTTTTCCCACTTTTTAGAGTGAAAATATAATTAAACAATCTAAATAAGCAATTCTTCAAAAAACAAAAATAATAATAATATGAAGAAAAAGATAAATATTTAAGAAGTTACTAACGGTCCATGATAAATTCTAAATTTTATATTCTGAAAATGGAAGAAGGGAGTTAATGCATTAGTGAGACAAGGCGCACTGCATAAAGGAAAGATATCTGAGAGATTCAAATGTGAAGAAAAATAAAATAAAGAGAGACGCTAAATTGATTTTTTATTATTGATTTTTTTTTTACATAAAAAAGAAAAAGAAAACAATTTGACTGTTAATTAAAATTATATAAAAAGTTTGAATGATACTTCTCAATAGTTTTTTTTTTTTAATCATTTGAGATTTAATAATATTCCTTAGTCATTAATTTTTTTGGACTTTTGAGATTTAATTAAAATTGGTTTTTGACTTTTGCTTTTTGGAGAAGCTAAATTTTTTAGCTTATGGAAAAAGCAGGTTTTTGGCTTTTTTATGACTTCTGCTTTTTTTAAAAGCAATCATCCAAATGCAATTTACAATAAAAGTGTTTTTTCTTTGGGGAAAAAAGTAACTTTTAACTAGAAAAAAGCTCATCCAAACGGGTCCGCCTGTTTGTTTCACCTTCTAAAAAAAGCGACTTTTATATCTTCCTTATTTTAAAAGTGCTTTTTACAAAAGTTAAAACTATTTATATTTTTATAAAAATATTTAGTTTTTGAAAAAAAATATTTGGCTTTTGACTTCTGCTTTTTGTATAAGTTAAAAATTTTAGCTTCTGAAAAAAGTAGGTTTTTAACTTTTTTTGTGACTTTTGCTTTTTTTAAAAGTAGACGTCCAAACGAACTAAAAATGAGAAGTGCTTTTTTTCCAAGAAAAAGAGAATCTTTTTTGTTTGGGCTTCTCAAAAAAATAACTTTTATCTCTTTCTTATGATAGAAATGTTTTTTATAAAAGTTAAAGCTATTTATATTTTTATAAAAATATTTAGTTTTTTAAAAAATATTTGGCTTTTGACTTTTGCTTTTCATAGAAGTTACAATTTTTAGCTTCTGAAAAAAGTAAGTTTTTGGCTTTAACTTGCTATAAAGTATGCTTAAGGAGGCCATGTAGTGGTGGACTCAGGAAAGGTTAGGAGGGATGATCATCTCCTTTTGAAGCTAAACTTTCGAGTTTTCTTCTTTATTTATTTTTTTTGGTAAAATCTTATTTATTTTTAAATTTTCCTAAGTGTTAATCATTATCGAGTTATTAATGTGAATTTTGTTTCTTAATTTCAGTCTAAAATTTATTTCTTTCGCCACCTCTAACAAAATTTTCTGAATCTGCGGTTTAGCCTTGGAAGAATGCCAAAGCTATGTCTTTAAGATTGCTCAACGTGTTTGGATTACCTTTTAAAAAAAGTTACTTTTATGCCCTACTTATTTTAAAAGTGTTTTTTATAAAAGTTAAAACTATTTAGATTTTTGAAAAATAAATTGGCTTTTGGCTTTTGCTTTTTGGAGAAGCTAAAATTTTTAACTTACGGAAAAAACAGGTTTTTGGCTTTTTTATGACTTATGCTTTTTTTAAAAGCAATCATCCAAATGCAATTTACAATAAAAGTGATTTTTCTTTTGAAAAAAAAAATGTAACTTTTAACTGGAAGAAAGCTCATCCAAATGAGCCCGTCTGTTTATTTCACCTTCTAAAAAAAGTGACTTTTATGATCTCTTCCTTATTTTAAAAGTGTTTTTTACAAAAGTTAAAGCTATTTATCTTTTTATAAAAATATTTAGTTTTTGAAAAAATTATTTGGCTTTTGGCTTCTGCTTTTTGTATAAGTTAAAAATTTTAGCTTATGAAAAAAGTTGGTTTTGACTTTTTTTGTGACTTTTGCTTTTATTAAAAGTAGACGTCCAAACGAACTAAAAATGAGAAGTGCTTTTTTCAAGAAAAAGAGCAGCTTTTTTGTTTGGGCTTCTCAAAAAAGTAACTTTTATCTCTTTCTTATTTTAGAAGTGCTTTTTATAAAAGTTAAAGATATTTATATTTTTATAAAAATATTTAGTTTTCGAAAAAAAATATTTGCTTTTTGACTTATGCTTTTCATAGAAGTTAAAATTTTTAGCTTCTGAAAAAAAGTAAGTTTTTGGCTTTAACTTGCTATAAAGTATGCTTAAGGAAGCCATGTAGTGGTGGACTCAGGAAAGGTTAGGAGGGATGATCATCTCCCTTTGAAACTAAACTTTCGATTTTTCTTCTTTATTTTTAAATTTGACTGATTGTTAATCATTATCGAGTTATTAATGTGAATTTTGTTTCTTGATTTCAGTCTAAAATTTATTTCTTTCGCCACCTCTAACAAAATTTTCTGAATCTGCGGTTTAGCCTTGGAAGAATGCCAAAGCTATGTCTTTGAGATTAACATGTTTGGATTACCTTTTAAAAAAAGTTACTTTTATGCCCTACTTATTTTAAAAGTTCTTTTTACAAAAGTTAAAGCTATTTATATTTTTATAAAAACATTTAATTTTTTTTAAAAAAAAATATTTAGCTTTTGACTTCTACTCTTCTTATAAGTTAAAATTTTTAGCTTCTGAAAAAAATTAAGTTTTTGACTTTTTTTGTAATTTTTGCTTTTTTTAAAAGTAGACGTCCAAACGAACTAAAAATGAGAAGTGCTTTTTTTAAAAGAAAAAAAAGAAGCTTTTTTGTTTGGGCTTCTCAAAAGAGTAATTTTATCTCTTTCTTAGTTTAGAAGTGCTTTTTATAAAAGTTAAAGCTAATTATATTTTTATAAAAATATTTAGTTTTCGAAAAAAAATATTTGGCTTTTGACTTCTGCTTTTCATAGAAGTTAAAAAATTTAGCTTCTGAAGAAAGTAAGTTTTTGGTTTTAACTTGCTATAAAGTACGCTAAAGGAAGCCATGTAGTGGTGGACTCAGGAAAGGTTAGGAGGGATGATCATCTCCGTTTGAAGCTAAACTTTCGAGTTTTCTTCTTTATTTTTAAATTTGCCTAAGTGTTAATCATTATCATTCTATTAATGTGAATTTTGTTTCTTAATTTCAGTCTAAAATTTATTTCTTTCGCCACCTCAAACAAAATTTTCTGAATCTGCGGTTTAGCCTCGGAAGAATGCCAATTTTTTGGATTACCTTTTAAAAAATGTTACTTTTATGCCCAACTTATTTAAAAAGTGCTTTTTATAAAAGTTAAAACTATTTAGATTTTTGAAAAAAATAATTGGCTTTTGACTTTTGCTTTTTGGAGAAGCTAAAATGTTTAGCTTCTAGAAAAAGTAGGTTTTTCTCTTTTTTTATGACTTGTGCTTTTTTTAAAAGCAATCATCCAAATGCAATTTACAATAAAAGTGTTGTTTCTTTGGGGAAAAAAAGTAACTTTAAACTGGAAAAAAGCTCATCCAAACGGGCCCGCCTGTTTGTTTCACCTTCTAAATAGAAATGGCTGTCCCCACAAACTAATACGAGATTTTTCAGCATTTTTTTGTCCTCTCTCACACACATTTTTTGGACGGAAAAATATTTTTGGAAGGAATCTAAATTTCTAATAGAAATGTTTTCTGATCAAAAATTTTACTGAAATGTGTTTCGTCAAAAATTTTGACTGAAATGTTTTCCGTCAGAAATTACTGTAAGTGATTATGATCAAATCTTGTTCCATCTCTAATTTCGTCTTTAGTTTCGATGAAACATGATTTTTGTAGAAAATTCCATCACTCTTTTCGATAGAATATTTCTGTAGATAAATTATGTCGGTATTTGGAATTTTTTAATAGTGTCACATTTAAAAATGATTCACACTTATGTAGTTTTCACATTTTAATGCTAAGGATAGATATGTATTTTTTAATATTTCCCCCCTTAAACCCTCCAAATTAGGGGAACTTTAATTTTAAGGGTGAGAAGGGTTTTGGGGGTTTTTGGAAAAATCTCCAATTCCCTTCCTCCATTTTTTTAAACTCCCAGGGATTAATAAAATCTTTTGCTTCCTTTCCTTTTCCTCCTAAAACTAACTCTGAAACAAAGTCTTAAAGTCTTTTTCTATAGCAAGCATAAAGATCAAGAATTATGAGTCGTAGAAGTTGTAAGCCTATCCTTAGAATATACAAACCCTAGCAATTAACCAATCAGAATCAAGAATGCAATATTCCTATTGACATATAACCTCTATGTTTATTTATAAGTGCCAAGTCATAAACAAAACTAATCATCCCTTAACAAATTAATTGCATAACTCAAATCTTAAATATTAATTACAAGAAAGATTAAACAGTATTTAGGAATCCATTGGTCCCATCTCACCGTAACTACATAAAATAAATTAGCCTAACATGTTCAAGAAAATAATCACAATAGATGAAACTTTATTGATGATCCATGGTGAAGCCTACTTCCTCCTTCTCCACTCCAAAAGCTCTCCTCTACTATCTCTAGCTGCGGATGAATCCCCCTTCTACAACCCTAGTCACATCTTTTTATAAGAAAAATCTGTGGGCCTCAAACTGGGTCACATCTTGCTGAGGAGGTCACTGAAGCGAGTTGCTCAACGAGCAAATACGATTCTCTCGCTAGCATAGCTCGCTAAAGCGAGCTTGAGACTTCCTCGCTGAGCTTACTCGCTAGAGTGAGCTAGTGAGCGAGGACGAGGTTTCTCCTATTTTTAATTCTTCTTTATTCTTGACTTCTTCAACTTCTTGATGCATAACAATTTTAATTCAGCATCTTAAACCTGAAAACAATATAAAAAGAAGTCAGAATCACATACATACATTAAAACCTCGATCCTTTTGCATTTAATTAATTTACACTATATTCTAAGTCATATTTATCATTATTTAATCTCTTTTTAAATGTAAAAACATATTGTCTTTGACACTTATCAAATCATTCGCAGATTTATTCATTTTTGTCCCCAACAATGGACTAATTTAATAGTATGGAAAAAATGCAAAAAAAGTGCTCAATGAATCGTCTATAAAGGAACTAGACAGTTCATCAATCCATCGGTGATCAGACTTAGGAAAATAATACAGCTCTGAGAACAAGCATCTAATCAAGCAGTTTCCAAAAGCAGCAAGTCATAAAAATATAACAAGAGATTAATCAATCAAGCATAGAAACTGAATCCAAACACACCCCTTACTAGTTTTATCAAGTCACTCGTCACTTAAGTTTCTAAGGGTAAGTGTTTCGCTCAATACTTCAATAAATCAATACTACATAGTTTTGGTCTATGATGCACGGACACGGACACGGGACACGACACGCCGACACGTTAATTCTAAAAAATGTCATATTTCGAAACATTGGGACACGTTTTATATTAAATAAAATTTTTAATATATATAATATAATTTATATTTAATACATATAAGAGTCCATAATAAGTCATATAACCAATCAAATATTTAAATTTCATAACATAAATATAAATATAAATAGTTTTTCGTACTTTGTTAATTTTTCATGTCAAATTTTATAATAGAAAAAAAATAATTTATAAATAATTTATTTTATATTTAATTAACAAAATAAAATTAAGATTCAAAAAAAAAAATGTGTCCCAGCGTGTCCCGGCGTTGACCGCATGTCGGAAAAGATTAACAGTGTTTCAGAAAAACGAGTCGGAGAGTTGACCGCGTGTCCCCAAATGTTGACTGCGTGTCCGAGCGTGTCTGTGTCGGACACGTGTCCGACACGCAAAGTTTTCCAAAATTAACGTGTCCGTGTTATATAGGTTTTGGTCATAATCTCACTCTCCACAGTCAAATAATATGCATAAAAGATCAAGAGGTCTTCACTCAGGTTGTAATGGGGCTTGGCTGAGGGAAGGATAAATAAGAGAAAACTAGCTAAAGCATTGGAAAATAGAAAGATCATGGTAAACTGTAAACACATTACATGCAACCTTTTTCTCTTTTTCTTCCTTTTCTTTTTCAGCATTTTTATTTTTCTATTTTTTTCTTTTTTTTGATCCTAATACTCTTCTTTTTCATTTTCATTTTCTATATTTTTCTCAACACTTTTATTTGCATAGGATTTGAAAAGGCAACACTAAATAAATATTTTTATTTTTCACCATTTTTTTCAACCTTCATTTTTTCTCAACTCTCATAACCTCATTTTTCACCACTAAACATCACATTATATAATGCTCATGCTTAGATTCTACCGAGAAAATTCAGCAATCCAATCCTATTTAAGATAGATGTGTTTGTGGAGTGGCTATTATAATATTAGGTTACTAAAGAATAAAATAGGTCTAGGCTCAACGAGTTAATCAAAGGATATCATAATGGTTAGCTTTTTGGCTACGTAGCTAAATAAGAAATAAAATGCCTTAATCATATTAAAAGTTTATGAAAACAACCATCTCAAGGAGAAATAGAACAAGTTCTACGGAATTTTCAACAGTGAAGTGCACACCAAGAAGAAAATTTTCTGTTTAGGCTCAAGATCTCATGGCTCTGGTGCGCAATTTAGTTAACTATACTCTTTCTCAATCACTCATACTCCAATCCTAATATTCATGCTAACTCTTAGACTTACTCACTTAGTGCTCATTCACAAAATCAAAACATGTTATAAGTAATCACACTTATGGGTTAAATTCACTGAATAATTCCCTATTATTTTTCCATTGGCATAATTCTAAATTTTCAATAGTAAATGAATCCAAGGAAGGGAAATAATAAAAAAATTGGATATAAAAGAAATAAAGGAACAATTGAAAGGAAAATTCCCTGAAAAGATTTGCAACTCCACGCACAATGGGAATCTGACTGCTACTGTATATGGCAGACTCCTCATTCCCAGATTTAAAATTTTGTTGTCCTCAACAATCATTGCACATCAGAAACAAGGAGCACATACTAACAATAATGATAACTAGAATTAGAAAACTATCAGATATATCACCATGGAGATCAGAAATTAAAACTAAAATAAAACAAAAGGAATGAAAACAAAAACTAAATGCAGCAAAATGAAATAAAAACATAACTTTGTTGGGTTGCCTCCCTACAAGCGCAAGTTTCCACCAATAATTATAACATCCTCATCTATAGGTTCATCTGCTTTCTTTTCAGCAGGCTTTTCCTTATCAACATCTTTTTCACTACTTATTGTAGCTACAGGATTTTTCATAGGTTGAATTACTATCCCACTCCTTGTAGTGATGGCATTCCAATGTTCTTTAGGATTAACAACTGTATCACTATGAAAGGTGCCTATAGGCCTCTTAGCCATCTGTCTGGCAAGCTGATCAATTTGACTTTCCAAATTCTTTACGGAAGCCTTTTGATTCTTGAAAGATGCTCTAGTCTCTTGAGTCATCTTTTCAAAAGCAATTTCCCAACCCACTGGCTGACTGGGTTGCGCTTGTTGAATTCCTAAATTTTCTTATTGTGGTATCCCTTTATTATTCTAAAAGCCAATTTGATTCCTCCAACTAGGATGGTAAGTGTTAGCATAGGAATTATTCTCCCACCTCTGGTTGTTCCATATAGAATTTACCTGAGATGGATTTATAATAATCGTGGTCTCACAATTATCAGCGTTGTGAGGTCCACCACAAGTGTCGCATGCCACAGGGGACTGCGCATTAATTGCAAAAATCTAAGTCTGAGAAAGGAGCTTCAAAAGTGACTCTAGTCTTTGATCCATCTTGTCTTATTTAGCTAACATGCATCGCATCCTTCCAACTACATGATTACCCTCCTCGATTGTGCTGGTATGACCTCAGTGTCCTCCGTTGCCATTTTCTCAATTAATTCCACAGCTCTAGTGGTTGTAACCTCTGATAGACTTCCTCCAGCTACACCGTTGAGCAATATCCTATAGTTCGTTGAAATTCCTTTATAGAAAATACAAACCTTTCTACCATAGAAAGCACATATTGTAGGCATCTCCTCATGAGCTCCTTGAACCTTCCCTAAGCAAAGCTCAAAGATTATCCTTCGAACTTTTTAAAGTTTTCAATCTGATCCTTAAGATCCGAGAATCTAGAAAGCTGGAAAAATTTCTTCTGAAATTTGACAACTAGGTCTTCCTACGTGGTGATACTATCTAGAGGTTGCAGCTCTAACCAACTTTATGCTAGTTCTTTCAGAGAAAAGAAAGAACAATGTCAGACAAATCAACTTGGGAGGTACGCCATTTACTTTAATTAGATTGAACATCTGCAAGAAAGATGTGATGTGTAGATTTGGATCTTCAGACAGGTCTCCCTCAGTTTGATTTCGCTGAATTATATTCAGGAAGAAGACCTTGATCTCGAAGTTATTAGCCTGAATTTGACGCCTCGCGATGCTTGCAACAAGATACGAGAAATTTAGGTTCAAGTATTAACCCATCAATTCCTCCTTTGGAAGATTTGGATTTTCGGCCATTATTGGCTCTTCAGTGGGACTAGAACTAGATGCTTAATGTACTTTCTTCTCAGGAGTACGCTTCCTATTAGTTCTTTCTAGTCTTCTTAACTCTGGTTTGTTTTGTATGTCACTGGGGTTAACAGTGCCTCGCAGATGCATAAACTAGAGAAGCTAAGGTACAATGGATCCAACTAATGAAAACCACTAAACTAACAGAAAATTAAAATTAAAATTAAAATTAACAAAATAAAAACAAGAGAAACAAAAATAAACTAAAATAAAATAATAATAAAAACTAGACTAATAAAAAAATAATACAAAAAATGATTCAATCTATGATTTAATAAATAAAATTAATGTTGATAAAAATCAATCCATGGCAACAGCGCCAAAAACTTGTTGTGACTTGGGCAAGTCCACCGTCGTACAAGTAATAAAATGGTGAAATTAAGGTTGTCAATCCCACTGGATTGATTTATCAAGAAATAATTTATTTATATAATCAAAGTTGGTTTCATCTTGAAAGTCTTTGAATATATGATGTAATTTGATAAAAACAAAAATTTAAAAACAATATTTTTTATATTCAAGATTAATAACTAAAATGCAAGAACACAAACAAGAACATAATAACAACGAGTTGAATTCAAATATGCAAAAGCGTAGTTAGGGATTCGATTTCCCCAACGTTTTCATATTGATGAGTTTACCTTTTTTTGCAATTAACATTCAAGATTAATAATCGACGATTCTTTCTAAACTAACTAAACTCTCAATCCCTTGGTGATTTTAGTTCTTTACTTAGTCCAAAGCCCTAACCCTTTAGAGTCTTTTTCTAGAGCAAACATTAAGATCAAGAATCTAATTAAGTCATAGAATTTGTAAGCCTATTCCTAGAACATACAAGCCCTATCAATTAACCAATCGGAATTAAGAATGCAATATTCCTATTGACATACAAGACTCTATGTGTTTATTTATGAGTGCGCAAGTCAAAAACAAAACTAATCATCCATGAACAAATTAATTGCATAACTTAAATCTTAAATATTAATTACAAGAAAGATTAAACAATGTTCAAGAATCCATTAGTTCCATCTCGCCCTAACTACATAAAAGAAATTAGCCCAACATGTACAAGAAAACAATCACAATAGATGAAAAGTAAAGGGAATTCATAGAGAAAACTTGATTGATGATCCACAGTGAAGCCATCTTCCTCGTTCTCCTCTTAAACAGCTCTCCTTTGTGGTCTCTATCACTTATACGACTGATGCATTTGCTGAAGTCATAACAAGTTTTTGGCGCTATTGCCGGGGATTGATTTATTAAGTAATAATTTGTTTATATAACCAAAGTTGAATCGATCTTGAAAGTCTTTGAAAATATGATGTGATTTAATAAAAATAGAAATTTAAAAATATTTTTATTTTCAAGATTAATAACTAAGATGCAAGAACGCAGACAAGAACAGAATAACAACGAGTTGAATTCAAATATGCAAAAGCATAGTTAGAGATTCGATTTCCCCAACATTTTCATAATGAGTTTACCTTTTCTTGCAAATAACATTCAAGATTAATTATTGACGATTCTTTCTAAACTAACTATACTCTCAATTTGTTAGTAATTTTAGTTCTTTACTTTATCCAAAGCCCTGTCCCCTTAGAGTCTTTTTCTAGAACAAGCACTAAGATAAAGAATCATGAGACGTAGAATTTGTAAACTTATCCCGAGAACATACAAACCCTAGAAATTAACCAATCGAAATCAAGAATGCAATATTCTTATTGACATACAAGTCTCTGTGTGTTTATTTATGAGTGCGCAAGTCATAAACAAAACTAATCATCCATGAACAAATTAATTGCTTAACTCAAATCTTAAATATTAATTACAAGAAAGATTAAACAGCGTTCAGGAATCCATGAGTTCCATCTCGCCATAACTACATCAAAGAAATTAGCCCAACATGTTTAAGAAAACAATCGCAATAGATGAAAAGCAAAAGGAATTCATAGATAAAACTTGATTGATGATCTTCCTCCTTCTCCTCTCCAAAAGCACTCCTATGTCGTCTCTAGCTGCGGAAGAATCCCCCTTCTGTTACCCTAGTCGTGTCTTTTTGATTATAAGAAAAATCCATGGGCCTCAAACTCGATCACATCTCGCTAAGAAGTGACCAAATACAATTCTCTCGTTTGCATAGCTCGCTAAAGCGAGCTTGAGACTTCCTCACTGAACTTACTCGTTGGAGCGAGCTGGTGAGCGAGGATGAGGTTTCTCTAATTTTTAATTCTACTTGATTTTTGGCTTGATTCTTGACTTCTTCATCTTCATTGATCCATCACAATTTTAATTTAGCATTTTATAACTGAAAATAATATAAAAAGAAGTCAAAATCTCATACAGATATTAAAACCTCGGTTCTTTTGTATTTAATTAATTTAAACTATGCTATTAATCATATTTATCATTATTTAATCTATTTTTAATTCTAGAAACATTGTATCTTTGACACTTATCAATTGCTTCACTTTTAGGAATTCAATGGTACCACCCATATCCTCTGCAAAAAAGAACAAAATGGTGTATGTTATGAAAATTTGACCTAGTAAACTCAACATGATCCATGAAAAGAAAAAAAGGATAGTTTGATCATGAAATACATAGCATCCGGTTCTTTCTTGACAGATGAAAATTTAGACTTCTTCTAGTTTGTGCCTTCAATTTGGACATGCTAAGGCAAGTTTTGCTCAACGAATTCTCTCTTAACATCTCCACTTGTGCCAGTTCTAGGGAAAAATTTAATATGCTACAAGACCACTGAATCTTTTGGTGCTCCCTCTCACAACATTAATTTTTTCTTTCCTTTTTTATCCCTATTATTTTCCCACTTTTCCCATTTTACCCTCCTATTTACACTAAGGGTCCACCTAAAAATGATGGTCCCGGTTCACTTTACGTTCTAGATTTCTTATGTGGTTGGCTGAGGAGAAGATATTGGTGATTTCTGTCTAGTCTTATTGCATGGTGGTAACTCATCCACAATCTCAACTGAGACATCATCACTAACCTGGTCAAGTTTGTCCATAGCATCTTGAAAGCCATGCAAAGGGTATTCTATTTCAAGGGTACTCTTGTCAAATATGTGTAACTCAAGATGAGAAGTTTTCTTGTATTCAAACAACACCATATGACTTGATCTAGGGAGTAATATGTAGCAAATTCTTTCTAACCCTTTTGAAGCCAAATATCACCATCATATTTGGTCCAAAATACTTCCCATTCAGTGCCATCTAGAGGCTTGAGAAACATTAGGTTTGACATGTCACCAGCATATTTCCTACTGAAAATTTTTGGGATCTTCTAAAAAGAACTTTCTGTTAGTATGCATAATTAAATTCACAAGCATAAGACAAAAATTCAAATGTCTTCTTTCTAATCACTTGTACAATTCAAATGTGCAGAGAGAAAGAGGAGGTAAAGGAAAGAATGTTAACAAGCTTTCCCTCTTGAAGACTTGTTTTAAGAATAATCTTGAAGAAAAGGATTGTTGTGGGAAGAGGATGCTTATTTCCCACGTTGCTATGGTAAAGTGTAAACCATGGATGTTAGAACTAGAGTCTTGACATAATAGAGTCGTATCTTTTTTCTATGTTGTCCTCTTCTCTGTTATATGTTCTGAAGTAAGGGGGTTTAAGAAATATAAAACAAAAACGTCATATGATATCATATCCTATCCAAGATTTGGTGGGTAATATCCAACATTTGGTGCAGTAGTGATTTCAAGCTAGTTTCAATTTAAATCTTGATTTGCAAAAAATTATTTTTTTCTAGAAATCTTCACATAGTTATAAGTTTGGTATTCCAAACACGAAATATGCTAGATCACCTTGGAAGCCCTCTGTCGTCTGTTTCAAAACACCAAATTAATTAATTGCAGATTTAAAATTTAAAATTTAAAAGTTTAATAAAACACAATTTCAATTAAAAATTTAAAATTCTGAAGAAAAAAAAACCAGTTAAAGTGATTTTAAAATATGTAAAATTTGATAAAATACTAGTATAGATACTCAAATTACACCAATGACTCCAACAGTATATATTAAATTTATTCTTTAAAGGTGATTAAATATCTTTAAAAAAAATTTAAGAATGACATGTTTTTTTATAATTTTATTTTAAATTTAAAGTTCATTAAATTAATTTATGAGAAAAATGTTTGTCATTTTAAATGACATAATACTCAGTCCTTTTAAGAGAGAGACAGACACAGCAAAAAAAAAAAATTAAAATTTTAAATTAAAAAAAACCATTCACTTTCTCTCTCCCATGATATCTGTTTTTCTGTGTCTAACTCTCTCCTAAAATAACATAACTTATATCATTTAAAATGATAAACACCAAACCCTTTATTTATATATTATCTACGTAGTTTTACATTTTTTGAAATTCTCCTTAAATCAATTATACATATTTTTCTATAACTATAACTTTTTTTCTTAAATACTTTTCTCTCAATTTATATTTCTAATTTAATTTAGATTTTGAAATATCAATTCAATACATAAAATACTTTATTATAGCATTATACCGTACGACGACCATAATTAGCTAAGTACAGTATTGCAAACTGTTGTGTCTTTTGAAAATATGTGTAAATTGGGTCAGTTTTTTATTTGTTTAAAAATTTTATAAACCCAATTTTACTTATCCCAATTACATTTCCACCAAATGATATCAGTTAATGGGCTGCTATATTTTTTATTCAGGAAAAGCTTAAACCAAAGTTCAAAGACAGAAACTAGCCCTCTAGGCCCACGAAGGATATAATTGGAAAAATAGAAGGGAAGTGGAAAAGTAGAACAGTGAAAGAAAGTAACCCTCAAGGGTTACCATTACCACCCGAACCCTAACCTCTCTTTCTCTCTGGCTCAACATCAGTTAACCATAGTTCTCTTCAATTTCATCAAACCCACAACGCCACAAAACCATCCTCCATTGTGCCTAGCCCAAACAGTTTGCCCAACCGCGACTTGAACTAAATCATTTGCTTAAATACTTATTTTACACAATGAATCGTAAAATATACATTCTCATATTTTATATAAGTTTTAAATACTTAATTTTATAAGCAAAATAGCATTCACAGGTTTTGTTTGTTTTATATTCTTATACTCTATTCGTATGTCTCATGAAAATCAAAGTTAGCTTAAAACCCACCCAATGATAAATTTTTAACTAAACAAATGTAAAAAAAAATATATATATTAAATGCAAACCAAACATTTTTAAATTTATACGAAAATAACACTTGTCATGTTTATCAAAAATAAAAAATAACACTTGTCATAATATTAATAACTACGCCTCATAAGGATTAATTACTACAATAGAATACAATGTCAATTTTACCAAAAGCATTCAAGGGGAGTGATACATTGTCAGAGAGTTATGGTACCAACAGCTCCAATTAGATTTGCCTAACCGTGGCCTCAAAAAATATGAACATTAAGTACTGCATTTTCTCTGTTGATGAGTTCAAACACACAATAATCTCCATCTACCAATTTACTTTCTCGAACAAATTGCAACCAACCTTTAGACAACCTCCATCGAGCACCATTTTTATTTGCAGATGCATAACACACTAACTTTACAGGCCACAATTTATTTCCAAACTGTAACATCACAATCTGCATCATGTTATTAAAGTAGTCTCTCACGAAGACAAGTGGTACAATCTGCATCAAGTTATGAGATCAAAGCCCAACAGTTAATGATAGTATAAAAATAACTACATTTTTGCTGCTTGCATGGTATAAAGAGACAGTAATCTCTCGTGTGATTTCACATTATGTGATCATGCGAAGGGTTCTTAAACTTTGATAAATAAATCAAACCTTAATTTTTCCCACCAATATTCCAATATTTTTTCTCTTTGATCTCTTATCCCCTTTCATTTATCTATCAAATGTTCATAACCCTTCACATGACATGGTCATCTGAAATCAAACATGAAAGGGTCTACCGTAAAATTTTCATACATAAATATAAGTATTTAATTTGCTGTTTAACTTAACCTCACCGGTCTATATTTATCATACGTCTTTATTTTAACTTTGAAAAAGGGATTTTCTGAGGCGAATTCACTAGCATCTTTCAGAGCTCGTGTCAGCAATGAAGATCTTTTAGTTGTCATCCCATCTATGGCAAGACACAGAACCACACAGTGTAAGGATACACTCAGCATAATGTTGAAATATTTACATTTGCATTTTTATAGGGAGTACCAAAACATGAATTACCAATTGGTCATGCAGCATTGATGTCTAAGATTTACCTTTTCTTGTATTAATATTTAAACATCCAACATGCAGTACTCTCCCAGGGTCTAACCCATGAATTCCATCTGCTTGAACTGTTTTTAAGGAAGAAAATTACATCCATTACTATGCAGATCAAACATAATAATACTTTGAAAGAAAGACCAACTTGTATTACCTTGAACTGGAGGGGAATTTGATTCTTCTGCAAGTGGAAAGATTTGTACTTTCAAAGAAAGGTCTCGGATGTTGGTCATCTCAAAAAGACAAACATCTCCCACTTTCAAATCATTATCAGTTACAAATTTCTTCCATCTACTAATAATTCTGGGGAATCTATATGTACAAGTCCAAGTTCTCCCATCCAAGACTTGAAGGAGGATATTCCTTTCCTTTTTCTTCAAATATATTTCAGCAAATTGTATTGGGACAGCCTGGATTTTTTATTTTATTATTTTTTTCAAGTTAGAAAATCTAACTAGAAAGTTATATTTCTGCTTCAAACAAAAGATAAGAAACTATCTTAACTGAGACAAATGAAGCTAATCAAAAGCTCACCAAGGAAAATCCATTAACATGGGAAGGCTTCATGACAACCGTGAAAGAGGGACTTTCAGATCTGAAAGTTTTGGCTTTTTTTATAGCTTCGGTAATTTTAGAAGTTGACTGCTTCACTCTTAGAAATTCTGTAGTACCACCTATATCCTCTGAAAATTTGAACAACATGAAGTTTGTTATAAAAATTTAACCTCATATATATAACTCAACTGGATCCAAGAAATGAAAAAGGAAGATTTGATCCTGAAATACATACCATCCGGTTCTTTCTTTACAGATGCAAATTTAGACTTCTCCAAGTTTGTACCTTCAATTTGGACACCCTGAGGCAAGTTTTGCAAACTAGAGCTTCTTTCAACATCTCCACTTGTGCAAGTTCTCAATTTCTTACATGGTTGAGGAGAAGAAATTGGTGATTTCTGTCTATTCTTATGGCATGGTGATAGCTCATCCGAAATTTTAACTGAGTCATCATCACTAATCTGGTCAAGGTTGTCCTGTTCATATTGAGTGCAATGGGAAGGATAATCTATTTCAAGGGTACTCTTGTCACATATGCGTACATCAAAATGAGAAGTTTTCTTGTATTCAAACAACATCAAATGACCATGATCTAGAGAGTAATATGTAGCAAATTCTTTCCAACCCTTTTGAAGCCAAATATCACCATCTTTTTTAGTCCAAAATACTTCCCATTCAGTGCCATCTGGAGGCTTGAGAAACATTGGGTTTGGCATATCACCACCATATTTCTTAGTGAAATTGATTGGGAGTTTCTGCAAAAAAACTTTCTCTTAGCATGCACAGTTAAATTCATAAGCATAATAAAGATATTCAAATGTACCTAACAATAAAAATCCCAAAAAAAAAAAAGAGATGAAGGAAGGAATGTGTACAAGCTTTCCATCTTGAAGACTTGTTCTAAGAATAATCTTGAAGAAAAGGATTGGAGTGTGGATAGGATGCTTATTTTGCCGGTTGCAATGATAAGTCATGGATGATGGTACTTGAGTTCTCCCTCTTTCTCTGTGTGCCTATGCTACTTGTAATTAGATCTTGGGCCTTGGATTGAAAAGATCTTTTATTGTTTCGATTTTATGGAATATTACAAAAAAATTTGAACGAACGAATGAGAAGGCAAACATTTTGTTGCACGTATCTCGAAGTGGTATCTTATCATTTTTCCATGTGCTCCTCTTGTTGTTGGTTCCTTATTATGAGCAAACGGTGTTTAATATAGTAAATAAACCAAATTACTTTTCCACATATGGTCAGGAGTCTCCGTTTTAAATCAGAGATTTTGAATTTGAGTTCTAAGAATAAAAAAAAAAAATTGAGAGAGCCACCCAAAAGGATCCGACTGTACTCGATGCGAATTAATCTTCAGTTACGGCCGAAGGATACCTTTAAATTTATTTAATCCACTCAATAAAGTAAAAGCCAACGACTCCAAGCTAAGCAGCCCCCTGCCATTTTTTAATTTCAAATTAAAAAATTAAAAATAAAATAAATAATTTTATACAAAATAAATAAAAATGTTATTTTTTTACACAAAACCCTTCATCCTTTGAATTCAAAACACGAACAAGGAGATCCCTTTAAAACTTCTAGTTTCAAACCCTAAAAATATACAAGACAAGAAGATCTCTTATCTTCTTATCTTTTTATTCTTTGCATGAAAATTATCTCACTTAATCATGGATGAAGTATAGAAGAAGAACTCGTGTCCAATTAAATTTGGTAGGAAATGCCCATTTATTTTGTCACCTTATGTTTAGTGATGATATTATTTTATTTGCAAAAGCTTGTTTGAGCTGACTCAATTCTATTATACATAGCTTGACACCTTCTCTAAAATGTTGGGTCAATGTGAGAGTATTGAAAAATCATGTATTTATTTTTCTAAGAATGTTTCTGCCAATCTAGTATATGAGATCTCTGCTGTCAGTGGTTTTAAGAAAGACAACAACCTTGGCCGCCATCTTGGTTCTTTGATGAAGCATGGCAGATTGAGATGAGACCACTATGCTGAAGTCATCAATAGAATCCAGCAAAGGTTACAAGGCTAGAAATCTAAGTGTCTATCTCTGGTTGGAAGAATCACTCTAGCTAAGAGTGTTATTTTTGCCATTACTAACTATCATATGCAAAATAGTGTCCTCCCAGCTCATTTCTTTCAAGAAATTGAGAAACTACAGCGAAATTCCATCTTCGAAGATATGGACACTACCTGCAAAGCCCATTATGTTGCTTGGGACAGACTTTGTCTTCCAAAAAATTATGGTGGTTTGGCGATTATTAATTTAAGAGGGCAAAATGAGGCTTTTATGCAACAAAAAAAGTTGTCAGGAAATTTATCAATAATCAGCAAAGTCTTTGGGCTCAAGCAGTTGCGGACCCACTTGCGGGAAAATCCCCGCAAGTGCGGTCATAAACTTTTTGATTTTTTTTTTTGGCTTGCAGGTTTTTATTTGTCTTTTGGTTCAATATATATATTAGGAGTAAATATCCTTTTAAGTCCCTAAAAAAATGGTCTCCATTTTAATCCCTTGCAAAATAAAATTAGTCTCGAGGTCCCTAAAAAATTTAAAGTGGATCAATTTAGTTAAAATCGTGGTCCCTCACAAATTCAAAAAAGACATACATTAGTCTCTCAAAAAAATCAAAATGGGTCCACTTTGAATTTCATACGGACCAGGTGACTCATTTTTTTTATAATGGACTAAAATGGGGACCGGATTTTTTGTTAGGAACCAAAAAGGATATTTATTCTTATATTAGTTAGCAACGTAGCAACATACGGAGATGATTAAAACAAAGGAGCAAAGTAAATTGATTAGAGAGAAAACTTATTCTTCCTCCCCTATTACGTACCCATTCCATGCTCTATTTATCCTTTGTTTCCTTATTCATTTTTATAAAAAGAGACGAGGCATGTTTTGGAGGATTGGTAAGATTTAGGGGGATAATTGGTCAAACTTTTGCCTGCAGCTTATTATGGAAGTAATTATATTATGAGCGAGTTCAAACGTTGATTTAAATTTTCTTTACAAAAAAATAATAATTCGGGGGCAGGACATAAAAAAAAAATTCTGGGTCCGCCACTGGGCTCAAGTCTTATATGAAAAATATAGCAGAAATTTTGATCTCTGTCGTGATATTTATGTGAAAAGCAGTGATTCAACCTTGTGGAAGAGTCTTTGTAAGGCCTGGCATAGCATGTATCATCACCTTGAATGGGATATAAGCAAATGCAACTATGTTTTCTTCTAGGCAGATCTATGGGGCGGTTTTCAAAATAATCTGGTTGAGATTCTGTTCGGTGCCAAAGGCTTGTTGGGTGTTCCCTTACTTAGTCTATCAAGAGAAAATCAATCATTCTCAGGAAGATGACCCAGTCGCGAGTGCACGCATCAAATAATAAATAGGAGTATTAATGCCCAAGATTAAATAACGTTCAGGAATTTATTGGTACCATCTTGTAACATCCTTGTCTCGAGCCGATTCAATTAACATGCATATGATAAAAACAAAAACAGCGGAAGACTTAACTTACGAAAATACGAGCTAACTTTCTTTTTCTAGTTTAATTCTTATTCAGCGAAAACGAAAATCGGACAGAGTAACCTCTGTAAATCGGACAACTGGGTTTTTCCAACCCCACTCTCAAGAGTTCCTGATAGACAGTTTATACAGTATATAAATTCAGAAGTACCAGACATCCAAATATAATCATATACCCATCCATGGGCGCATGCATAGCTTGGCTCCGTGCCATTAATCTAACAGCATGCAATCCAATAAGTAACATAACTGAATACTACATAGTCATATCAACATGCCTGAATACCCAAATGTACATACATCAAACCGAAAGACATGTACAAAACGTATACAGGCCATATACGAAGTAAAGGATCAGACATTATGATCCACAAAATACTGAAAAACTAAATAACATAAATACACTCCAAAATAGAAGTAGCCTACAGCTACTCTAAATCTGGTCCGTCGAATGCCTCAGCCACGGGTCGCGTCCCTGCTTAGTGAGGGCTCACCGGGAATCTGAGAACCTCAAATGATATCCCCAAAAAGGGGTGAGATAACAATCTCAATAAGCTCCAGGTTTATAGAGAATTCTCCATACCCCTGGGCTCACTCCTGCATGAAAGTCAGATACAAAGTATACAATGTAACATATAACAAATATCATAACAGAACAAAGCATATATACATATCATATCAGAGGTGTGCGTCGTCATTCCCAATGGAGGACCCCAAATGGAAATTAACGCACGTGTTCCCAAGGGAGGACCCCAAGCGGAACCAGAACATGTCAGAGGCTTAGATCGTCAATCTCAGGGAAACCACAAGAAGACATCCGTGTACCATACCATCAATACAGAATTATATCAGAACAAATCATATCATGTTATCAAATAGCTCTATATGAATGCATCTATACAAAGCATCAAAACAACAATCATACAATCCAACCATGGTTCACTAACCATAGTGGAGCACTCAAGCAGGAAAAAACTCCTTAAACATAGAGCTTACCTCTTAAAGCTTTACCAATCCGCTTACTTGTGGCACAAATTACTTATATAGCTTCAACAAGATTCAAACCCTTTTTCAGTCTCTAGGCACACCTAGATAAATTCCACAACAAAATCAATAAAATGATACTATGCCATGATTCTTACATAAGGCATACATTTTATCGCTTATTTTTGTTTCGTTATATTTTTTACCAATCCTATGCCAATTCACAAGTCAAGACCATACCTTTACAATTTTCCTTTCATTGACCATTTTATAATCATTAGCGTTTCCTAAATTAACTACGTATCCGCTTGAGAATTTCAACATAATTCATGCCATTTTTCTTCATAAGGCCATGGATACACATAAAGGAAACCAAGATTTCTTTCAACAATTTTTGAGCCATCTCTCTTCTTTAATTCATTCATTACATACCTTGGAATGTACACATTTTATTAAAATAAAATGTAACTAAATCTATCCCTAAATCATCCTATAGGTCGAAATCTATAAGGGAATCTCAAAGGATTTTTTTTCTTTTTCAATTTATTTCCCTCACTTAATTTCCTCAACTTACACCTACATGTATATATATATGTATATATATGTATATATACATGACCACAATTTCTAATTAAATTTTAAACATTAGACTCCTCCAAAGTCCATTATGGCCGAAAATAGGTGTACCTCACCATAGTATTTTTCTCACTTTGGTATCTTCCTTTTCTTAACACCTAAATCTTCACTTACACCAACATACCACTTTCACAATCCATGAACTTAAATTTTTTGCACCATGAACCCTATTTAACCATCATGGCCGAACCATGAGGGACACAATACCAAGGGATCTTTCCAATTCTACACATATACCAATGCTTATTTTACATTCCTATATCCAACAAATCAATAATCCATCATCAATTTAAATTTTAAACTCAAGGTTTTCACCACCAAACATATTCTAAATTTTCCAAACTTAATCATGAAAAATAAACCATGGAAATAGAAGTTTATTACCTCTAATCACTTGTACAAAGCATAGAGAATCATCTCCAAGCAAAGCTCCATCAAAAATCCAATTTCTCCTCTTTGATGAATAGTGCAACGAAAAGGGGGTGAGGAAGAACTTCCTCCAAAACAAAATCAGCCCAAATAGAGTGGTGGAATAGATTCCTTGGTTGATTTCCTATGAATTTTGTGTCATGAACATAGTGTATTGGTTGATGATTCAAAGAGAAATCAAAGGAAAACAAAAGAAAACCCTAAGCGCCTTCCATGTGAGCACCTCGGCCAAGAGGAGAGAGAGGGAGGGAAATCTAATGTGAATAGTGTCAACTTAAGTGACTTGGGCTTATATACACATGTGACCTTTTTACCAGTTATTTTTCTTTCGTGTATTTTTACTTAAACTGACCCGGAACTACCTCAAAGCTACAAACATATTTTTATTTCCTAAGGAACAATATTCATAATTCACAGTATGGTTTCTGCACCATTTTTGATGAAATGCACTGTGAATCACTAATTGTACGTCGTTTGTTTACGAAACTTAAAACTTATCATTCTTGGGCCTATTACGACTTGTATGGCATATATTGGGCTTTCTTACTCTTATTTCAGTAATTATTTGTTTCTGGACTCTACCGGTTGCTTTGACAGCGGTACTAAATACCGGGTAGAAAAAACTATTCATGAGATTTTTACGGAAAGTGTCAGACTATACAATTTTTCGTTCTGAACTCATATTTGGCGTCAGAATTGTCAAATTATGTCTCTAAAATTATTTTGCTCGTTTAAGCTCTACCGGTTAATTCACAAGACTGCAAATTATCCGGCAGAACGCACTGTTCATAACCTAGTCATGATTACAGTCAAAATACTCGAATTCACGCTCTGAATCTAATTATGGCATTTAAATCCTTAAATTAAACCTCTAATTAAGATTTATCAGTTAGAGTCATTATACATCTCACCCTAACTACATAAAAGAAATTAACCTAACATGTTCAAGAAAATAATCAAAATAGATGAAAAAGTAAAAGGAATTCATAGATAAGACTTCATTGATGACCCACAGTGAAACATTCTTCCTCCTTCTCCTCTCCAAAAGCTCTCCTTTATCATCTCCAGCCACGGATGAATCCCTTTTCTGCAACCCTAGTCGTATCTTTTTATAAGAAAATTCATAGACCTCAAACTAGGTCATAACTCGCTGAGGAGCTCACTTCACTACTCAGCGATCAAATACAATTCTCTCGCTTGCATAGCTCGTTAAAGTGAGCTTACGAGCGAGCTCGAGACTTCCTCACGGAACTTACTTGCTGGAGTGAGGACGAGGTTTCTCCGATTTTTAATTCTTCTTGATTTTTTACTTGATTCTTGACTTCTTCAACGTCATTGATCTATCACAATTTTAATTTAGCATTTTAAACTTGAAAAATAAAAAGTCAGAATCACATACAAACATTAAAACCTCAATTCTTTTGCATTTAATTAATTTACACTATGTTCTTAATCATATTTATCATTATTTAATCTATTTTTATTTCGAGAAACATAATATCTTAGACACTTATCAAATAATTCTCAGACTTATTCAATGTTGACCCAGCAATGGACTAATTTAAGAGTACCGGAAAGTGCAAAAGAGTGCTCAATGAATCGTCTATAAAGAAACTAGACAGTTTATCAAATCAGTTTCTTATTTGTTTAAAAATACTTCACTTATCCCAATTACATGCATCTCCAGCAAATGATATCAGTTAATGGGCTGCTATATTTTTATTTCAAGAAAAGCTTAAACCAAAGTTCAAAGACCGACGAAAGTAGCCCACTTGACCCATGAAGGACATATTACACTCTCATCTCAGCAATAGCAATCAAGGATAAAATTGGAAAAATAGAAGGGAAGTGATGGCAGAAGTGGAAAAGAAAAATAGTGAAAGCAAGTAACCCTCAAAGGGTTACCCCTTTTCATTCGAAGTCTCCAACCCAACATACCGAACCCTAGCCTCTCTTTCTCTCTGACTCAACATCACCTAATCATATTTCTCTTCAATTCCATCAAACCCACACGCCACAAAACCATCCTCCATTTTGTCCTAGTCCAAACAGTTTGCCTAACCGCGACTTGAACTAAACCATTTTCTTAAAGGGTTTTATAATTCTCATTTAATATGAGTGTTGAGATATATAGTCTCACATTGGTTGTATGAGCAACTAATGTGAAGTTTATAAGGCTTTGGGCACTCTCACCCCTTGAGCTAGCTTTTATAAAGATTTTGTATACACATTTCATCAAGTCCAGTATTTCATGAAAGAATCAAACATATAGAAATAGATTGTCACTTTGTTCGAGAAAAGATTCTTGCTGGTGAGATTAAAACTAGCTTTGTATCCTCTAATGAGCAATTAGCAGATGTGTTTACAAGGGGCCCTCAAATAGAGTTTATTTGTAACAAGCTTGGTGCATATGACCTATACCCTCCAGCTTGAGGGGGAGTGTTATAAATGATAGTTTAGAATAGTAGTATAGAAGTCTCACATCGTGTATATCTGGTTGTATTTTCTTTCTTTTTAGTTATATAATAGACTCCGCTGTGTAGTTGATACTTAAAAAAAAAAATATCTCAAGGTTCTTTACATGGTATCAGAGTCTCACCGTTCCCCACTTTAAAGTGGAATTAAAACAAAAAGCACAAAAGGTAAACAAAAAATTGGGCTTGTGCATAATTCTCGCTTCAAGCCCAAAGGGCTCTTGTGTGAGGGGGCGTGTTGAGATATTTAGTCCCACAATGGTTGTATGAGCAACTAATGTGAAGTTTATAAGGCCTTGGACACTCCCACCCTTTGAGCTAGCTTTTAGGGTGGTGTATCCCAAGGTTCTTTACAATGAGAATTCAAATTTTTCTACACACCCTTCGATTTTCGTGCTGATATAGGTGCCACATATAATTTTTTCTAACACATGGATCCCACATGCTTTTTATCTCTACAACATGAGATCTGAATTCTCATTCTACATGAGAATTATAAAACCCTTTCTTAAATACTTATTTTATACGGTGAATCGTAAAAAATGACATTCTCATATTTTATATAAGTTTTAAGTACTTAGTTTTAGACATTATTGTTTATAAGGAAAATAGCATTCACAGGTTTTGTTTGTTTTATATTCTTATACTCTATTCGTACGTCTCATGAAAATCAAAGTTAGCATAAAACCCACCCAATGATAAATTTTTAACTAAACAAATGTAAAAGAAATTAAAAATATTAAATGCAAACCAAACATTTTAAAATTTATACGAAAATAACACTTCTTGTCATAATATTAATAACTACGCCTCATAAGGATCAATTACTACAATAGAATACAATGTCAATTTTACCAAAAGTATTCAAGGGGAGTGATACATTGTTAGAGAGTTATGGTACCAATAGCTCCAATTAGATTTGCCTAACCGTGGCCTCAAAAAATATGAACATTAAGCACTGCATTTTCTCTGTTGATGAGTTCAAACACACAATAATCTCCATTTACCAATTTAATTTCTCGAGCAAATTGCAACCAACCTTTAGCCAACCTCCATCGAGCACCATTTTTATTTGAAGATGCATAACACACTAACTTTGCAGGCCACAATTTCTTTCCAAACTGTAACATCACAATCTGCATCATGTTATTGAAGTAGTCTCTCACGAAGACAAGTGGTACAATCTGCATCAAGTTATGAGATCAAAGCCCAAAAGTTAATGATAGTATAAAAATAACAACATTTTTGCAGCTTGCATGGTATAAAGAGACAGTAATCTCTCGTGTGATTTCACATTATGTGATCATGCGAAGGGTTCTTAAACTTTGATAAATAAATCAAACCTTAATTTTTCCCACCAATATTCCAATATTTTTTCTCTTTGATCTCTTATCCCCTTTCATTTATCTATCAAATGTTCGTAACCCTTCACATATGACATGGTCATCTGAAATCAAACATGAAAGGGTCTAACGTAAAATTTTCATACATAAATATAAGTATTTAATTTGCTGTTTAACTTAACCTCACCGGTCTATATTTATCATACGTCTTTATTTTAACTTTGAAAAAGGGATTTTCTGAGGCGAATTCACTAGCATCTTTCAGAGCTCGTGTCAGCAATGAAGATCTTTTAGTTGTCATCCCATCTATGGCAAGACACAGAACCACATAGTGTAAGGATACACTCAGCACAATGTTGAAATATTTACATTTGCATTTTTATAGGGAGTACCAAAACATGAATTACCAATTGGTCATGCAGCATTGATGTCTAAGATTTACCTTTTCTTGTATTAATATTTAAACATCCAACATGCAGTACTCTCCCAGGGTCTAAACCATGAATTCCATCTGCTTGAACTGTTTTTAAGGAAGAGAATTACAGCCATTACTATGCAGATCAAACATATTAATACTTTGAAAGAAAGACCAACTTGTATTACCTTGAACTGGAGGGGAATTTGATTCTTCTGCAAGTGGAAAGATTTGTACTTTCAAAGAAAGGTCTCGGATGTTGGTCATCTCAAAAAGACAAACATCTCCCACTTTCAAATCATTATCAGTTACAAATTTCTTCCATTTACTAATAATTCTGGGGAATCTATATGTACAAGTCCAAGTTCTCCCATCCAAGACTTGAAGGAGGATATTCCTTTCCTTTTTCTTCAAATATATTTCAGCAAATTGTATTGGGACAGCCTGGATTTTTTATTTTTTTTTATTTTTTTCAAGTTAGAAAATCTAACTAGAAAGTTATATTTCTGCTTCAAGCAAAAGATAAGAAACTATCTTAACTGAGACAAATGAAGCTAATCAAAAGCTCACCAAGGAAAATCCATTAACATAAGCAGGCTTCATGACAACCGTGAAAGAGGGACTTTCAGATCTGAAAGTTTTGGCTTTTTTTATAGCTTCGGTAATTTTAGAAGTTGACTGCTTCACTCTCAGAAATTCTGCAGTACCACCTATATCCTCTGAAAAATTGAACAACATGAGGTTTGTTATAAAAATTTGACCTCATATATATAACTCAACTGGATCCATGAAATGACAAAAGGAAAATTTGATCCTGAAATACATAGCATCCGGTTCTTTCTTTACAGATACAAAATTAGACTTCTCCAATTTTGTACCTTCAATTTGGACACCCTGAGGCAAGTTTTGCAAACTAGAGCTTCTTTCAACATCTCCACTTGTGCAAGTTCTCAATTTCTTACATGATTTCTGTGTTTTCTTATGGCATGGTGGTAGCTCATCCAAAATTTGAACTGAGTCATCATCACTAATCTGGTCGATGTTGTCCTGTGCATCCTGAGAGCCATGGAAAGGATATTGTATTTCAAGAGTACTTTTGTCAAATATGTGTACATCAAAATGAGAAGTGTGCTTGTATTCAAACAACACCATATGACCATGATCTAGGGAGTAATATGTAGCAAATTCTTTCCAACCCTTTTGAAGCCAAACATCACCATCATGTTTGGTCCAAAATACTTCCCATTCAGTGCCTGAAATTCACAGGTCCTCTAATGGTGTTTCTCACAAACACTCAAACACACAAACAAGTCTCTGATTTATACCTCTTTCGAATTACTGTATATGCCAAGCCTTAATATTCTTTTTTCTCTGGCTATATTTGATATGAAATACAAAGGACCTATTTATAGGCCAACATACAAAAGCTTAAAGACTCCAAACAACACAACTCTTCATAACTAAAAGACATAACTCTTCATAACTAAAAGACACAACTCTTCACCAAATTCTAAGCATAATAATTGTCCACTAACAAATTCCTAAGGACATGACTCTTCACCAGAAAACACTTCACATTTCTATTTCCTATTTTCTATTTTTATCTCATTAAAATTTAACCCAACAAAACTCCCCCTTAAATTTTAATTATTCTTTTTGAATTTTCCACCGGTTGATTTTTTTCGCTACTTCCATGTTGCACCCCTTTCTTCGAATTTTTTTTTTGTCCGGCGGTTTCTTCATTGGTGGAAGATAGACAGTCTTGAATTTTTCTTCGTCAACCACATCCACAATTACACCTTCCATTTTTTCGCTCTCAGCTTCTTCATCGCCGGGTTTCCTATCCGAAACACCCGCTTCGGCTTCTTTTACAACAATACCCACTTCATCGCCGGGTTCTTCTTCAACAAGTCTAGCTTCCACGCGCCTCATCGATAGAATCTCAGACCACTGTCCTCCAGGGAATTGGTCTCTTTTCGGTGGTGTCGACATCTTCCACTTCCACCATAAATTCAACGCAGTCTCTGACTTCTGACTTCCAACCTGAACCACGCCTATGCCGGTCTCCGACATCAACCTCATCACGCCGGGGTCGAGCTCTTCTTCAGAGAATGAATTTGGTGCTCTAGCCGGGATCTCCCCCATCCCGGTTATCAGCACGGAACTCGGATTCGCGGTCTCCTGTAAGCCGGTCTCCATCAAGCACCTCGGCTTCTCAATCTCCTTTCCTATTTTTGACTCCTCCAGATACTCAGGTTCCGCGAAGTCTTCTACCTCGACAATGGACTCGTCATTCCCGTCCTTCTCCGCTTCTATCTCAGCTCCCTTGTTCTCCTCCTCTTCTATCTCGGCTCCCTTGGCCACAGTCATCTCCGTCGTCTTCTTCTCCGAGTCGTCTTTTACGCGCTCCGACACGTCAATCTCCTCCGCGGATGCGTTGCCGTTGGCAACCTCGGATTCCGCCATCTCGGTCTCTTCTTCATCCGCATCATTCTCCTCATCTTCATCATCATCATTGAAGATTTCATCTTCTTCATTAATCAGATCAAAACGTCCAGGCAAGTATTTTGTTATGAAGGCCATTAGAAAATTCTTCCACAAATTATTAAAGTCGCGGCAGTTCCATGTACGGAACCATTTGATTGCGCTTCCTCTGAGTCTTCTCATGGCTACCAGCCATTTGTACTCCGTCCAGGTTTTTTCTTTCCGAAAAAATTCCTTCAAACAGAGAAGCCAATCTAATGCTTCATCCTTATCTCCATGGAAGAGTGGCACCTCCAACTCGCTCTTTTTCTCCATAGCTTTGATACCAATTTGAAATTCACAGGTCCTCTAATGGTGTTTCTCACAAACACTCAAACACACAAACAAGTCTCTGATTTATACCTCTTTCGAATTACTGTATATGCCAAGCCTTAATATTCTTTTTTCTCTGGCTATATTTGATATGAAATACAAAGGACCTATTTATAGGCCAACATACAAAAGCTTAAAGACTCCAAACAACACAACTCTTCATAACTAAAAGACATAACTCTTCATAACTAAAAGACACAACTCTTCACCAAATTCTAAGCATAATAATTGTCCACTAACAAATTCCTAAGGACATGACTCTTCACCAGAAAACACTTCACATTTCTATTTCCTATTTTCTATTTTTATCTCATTAAAATTTAACCCAACAGTGCCATCTTCAGGCTTGAGAAACATTGGGTTTGGCATATCACCACCATATTTCCTAGTGAAATTGTTTGGGAGTTTCTGCAAAAACTTTCTCTTAGCATGCACAGTTAAATTCATAAGCATAACAAAGATATTCAAATGTACCTAACAATAAAAATCCCAAAAAAAAAAATTAAAAAAAAAATTGAGATGAAGGAAGGAATGTTTACAAGCTTTCCATCTTGAAGACTTGTTCTAAGAATAATCTTGAAGAAAAGGATTGGAGTGGGGATAGGATGCTTATTTTGCCGGTTGCAATGATAAGTCATGGATGATGGTACTTGAGTTCTCCCTCTTTCTCTTTTCTCTGTGTGCCTATGCTACTTTTAATTAGATCTTGGGCCTTCGATTGAAAAGATATTTTATTGTTTCGCTTTTATGGAATATTACAAAAAAATTTGAATGAACGAATGAGAAGGCAAATATTTTGTTGCACGTATCTCGAAGTGGTATCTTATCATTTTTCTATGTGCTCCTCTTCTTGTTGGTTCCTTATTCTGAGCAACTGGTGTTTAATATAGTAAATAAATCAAATTTATTTTTCACAAATGGTAAGGAGTTTGTGTCTTTTAGGTAGAGATCTCGAGTTCGAACCCTGAGAATGAAAAAAAAAGATTTGGGAGAGCCACTCCGCAAGGGTCCAACGGTGCTCAATAGAGATTAATTTTCAATTACGGTCGGAGGATACTTTAGATTTATTAAAAAAAAATTAGTAAATAATAAAACAAATGCGGCATGTCATATGTCTTGTCCACTCAATAAAGTAAAAGCCAACGACTCCAAGCTAAGCAGCCCCCTGCCATTTTTTAATTCAAATTAAAAAATTAAAAATAAAATAAATAAAAACGTTATTTTTTTACACAAAACCCTTCATCCAAGGAGATCCCTTTAAAACTTCTAATTTCAAACCCTAAAAATGTACAAGATAAGGAGAACTCTTATCTTCTTATCTTTTTGTTATTTGCATGAAAATTATCTCACTTAATCATGGATGAAATATAGAAGAAGAACTCGTGTCCAATTAAATTTGGTAGGAAATGCCCCTTTATTTTGTCACCTTATGTTTAGTGATGATATTATTTTATTTGCAAGTTTCTTTGAGCCGACTCAATTCTATTATACATAGCTTGACACCTTCTCTAAAATGTTGGGTCGATGTGAGAGTATTGAAAAATCATGTATTTATATTTCTAAGAATGTTTCTTCCAATCTAGTATATGAGATCTCTGCTCTCAGTGGTTTTAAGAAAGGCAACAACCTTGGCCACCATCTTGGTTCTTTGATGAAGCATGGCAGATTGAGATGAGACCACTATGTTGAAGTCATCAATAGAGTCCAGCAAGGCTAGAAATCTAAGTGTCTATCTCTGGCTGGTAGAATCACTCTAGCTAAGAGTGTCATTTTTGCCATTACTAACTATCATATGCAAAATAGTGTCCTCCCAGCTCATTTCTTTCAAGAAATTGAGAAATCTCATCTTCGAAGATATGGACATTGCCTGCAAAGCCCATTATGTTGCTTTGGACAGACTTTGCCTTCCAAAAAATTATGGTGGTTTGGCGATTATTAATTTAAGAGGGCAAAATGAGGCTTTTATGCAAAAAAAATTGTCTGGAAATTTATCAATAATCAGCAAAGCCTTTGGGCTCAAGCAGTGGCGCACCCACTTGTGGGCAAATGCCCGCAAGTGCGGTCATAAACTTTTTGATTTTTTTTTTGGTTACAGGTTCTTATTTGTCTCTTGGTTCATATATATATATATATATATATATATATATATATATATATATATATATATATAGGGGCATACACCGGTGTAAGAGTAACACTATTTTTTCCACTATCCAATGACTCCAATTCCAAAAGATTTGAGCCAAATAAAAAACGGATCTTACACTGGTGTAAAATGATCCTGACCCATATATATATATATATATATATATATATATATATATATATAAGTAAATATTTTTTTAAGTCCTTAACAAAACAAAATTAGTCCCTTACAAAACAAAATTAGTCTCGAGGTCCCTAAAAAATTTAAAATAGATCAATTTAGTTAAAATTGTGGTCCCTTATAAATTCAAAAAGGCCTACAATTAATCCCTCAAAAAGACCAAAATGGGTCCACTTTGAATTTCATAGTGACCATGTGACTAATTTTTTTTATAATGGACAAAAGTGGGGACTGAGTTTTTTGTTAGGAACCAAAAATGATATTTATTCTTATATTAGTTAGCAACGTTGCAACATACCGAGATGATTAAAACAAAGTAACAACGCAAATTGATTAGAGAAAGAACTTATTCTTCCTCCCCTATTACGTACCCATTCCATGCTCTCTTTATCCTTTGTTTCCTTATTCATTTTTATAAAAAGAGACGAGGGGTGTTTTGGAGGATTGGTAAGATTTAGGGGGATAATTGGTCAAACTTTTGCCTGCAGCTTGTTATGGAAGTAACTAGATTCTGAGCGAGTTCAAGCGTTGATTTAAATTTTCTTTACAAAATAATAATAATTTGGGGGCGCTGCCTCCGAACTCCCGCCACTAAATGTGCGGACATAAAAAAAGATTTCTGGGTCCGCCACTGGGCTCAAGTCTTATATGGAAAATATGGCAGGAAATTTGTTCTGTATCCTGATAGTTATGTGAAAAGTAGTGATTCAACCTTGTGGAAGAGTCTTTGTAAGGCCTGGCATAACATGTATCATCACCTTGAATGAGATATAAGCAATGGCAATTATGTTTTCTTATGGGCAAATCTATGGGGTGGTTTTCAAAATAATATGGTTGAGATTTTGTTCGGTGCCAAATACTTGTTGGGTGTTCCCTTACTTAGTCCATCAAGAGAAACTTATTTATTCCGAGGAAGATGACCCAGTCGCAAGTACACGCATCAAGTAATAAATATGAGTATTAATGCCCAAGATTAAATAGCATTCAGGAATTTCTTGGTTCCATCACCCTAACTACATAAAAGAAATTAACCTAACATTTTCAAGAAAATAATCAAAATAGATGAAAAAGTAAAAGAAATTCATAGATAAAACTTGACTGATGACCCACGTTGAAGCATTCTTCCTCCTTCTCCTCTCTAAAAGCTCTCCTCTAACATCTCTAGCCGCGGATGAATCCCTCTTCTGTAACCCTAGTCGTATCTTTTTATAAGAAAAATCCACGGGCCTTAAACTGGGTCATAACTCGCTGAGGAGCTCACTTCACTGCTCAGCGAGCAAATGTAATTCTCTCGCTTGCATAGCTCGTTAAAGTGAGCTTAAGAGCGAGCTTGAGACTTCCTCACTAAACTTACTTGCTGGAGTGAGGACTAGGTTTCTCCGATTTTTAATTCTTCTTGATTTTTTGCTTGATTCTTGACTTCTTCAACGTCATTGATCCATCACAATCTTAATTTAGCATTTTAAACTTGAAAAAAAAAAGTAAGAATCACATACAAACATTATGGTTAGAGTTAACTGACAGTGCAGTAAGTCCAATACGACATCGTTTTGGGGCGAAAATCATAGTGTTTTTGTAATTTTAATTTATTTCAGAGTTATAATTGTCTTTATATTTATAATTATAATTTTTTAAGATTTCAATACCAAAACGACGTCGTTTCGAGAAAGATAAGTTATCTGCATGGATTCTCGAAACGACGTCGTTTTGGTATTGAAATCTTAAAAAATTATAATTATAAATATAAAGACAATTATAGCTCTGAAATAAATTAAAATTACAAAAACAGTATGATTTTCACGCCAAAACGATGTCGTATTGGACTTACTGCAGAACAAGTGAACCCAATATATATATATATATATATATATATATATATATATATATATATATAGTTCGACCACTAAAAAAACTTGTTTTTGCTTTCAATTGTAATATATATATATATATATATATATATATATATTAAAAAAATAAAATAATTTGGCGCTTTATGTGAGTGTAATTGGCACAAAACTATAAACGGTTGTTAGAGCAGACATCATCATAACAAACGAACGCTTCAATATTATTATGGAAGTACTAGTCTCTCATTTTAAATGAGATAATTATCTCATTTTATCTCACTTTGAAAATCGCATCCCTATATTTTTTAATGGTGAACCCCACTTGAATTTTTTCTGTACCATGAAAAAACTACACTCATGTAATATGAGACTAATATTCCCCATTTTATTATCATACCCATTTCCTTACACCAATTGGACTCAAAGCTCCAACACGTATAGTCGATTGGTTATATTTATTGTAGAGTTGGATTCTCTAATGTTAAAGTTTTTATATTTTTTTCTCAGATGTATTAAGGGAAATGTTATACTTAGTACCTAATTTTCTTACTACTTGTTACTTCCAAATCTTAACGTTGATTTCCGTCAATCTAACGGTTATAATTTATTGCAAATTAATAATTAATTAATAAACATGATCCCATAAATTACAAACGTTAGACTGATGAAAATCAACGGTTAATATTTGGTAGTAACAAGTAATAACAAAATTAGATAGTAAGTATAACCTCTCCCATGTATTAAATAGATGAATACAATTAAAATATAGGGTTTGATTTTTAGGGTTTTCATTTTATCCTTTAACATGACACAAAAAAGTTTCCTACACATACAACATTTTGTGGGGCCCACACTTTTTAAAACAAAAAAAATAAAAAAATTAAAGCACGCAAAACAAATCTCTATAACATTACAAAATCACTTTTCCTACAACATAACTCTTATAAAACCCTAATTTTTATTATGGTATAGAAGATAAAATTCTCTCCTACACATATATAAAAGCATGTGGGATCATGTGAGGAGATGAGAAAAAAAGAAAAAATATAAACAACACACACTTTTTATATATGTATAAGAGATAATTTTATTTTGTATAATATACAATATATTAAACCCTATAATTTATCAACATTAACCCCCGAGGATTGACAACTGAGCTTCCAAGGGTTTGCTAGAATCAGGGGTTCAAACCATGTCTCAAGCAAATTCTTGAAAAATCTTTGGGAGCTAGAGGATTTGTCTCTCTCCTCGAAAGGGGGATTAGTCTCATTCTTCATCCAGTAGTAAAGCTCAAAGTATTCGCTGTTCTAATGAGAGTAGCCTTCGGGCTTACTCCGAAAATAAAGTGACCGGATGATATTGTATAAGAATACCCTCGAGATTATACCCCAAAAAAATTATCAACATCAACAAAAAGAAAAATGACACAAATTTTACATGCTCAAATCATGCAAAATGTTGAAAATCCATTATACATATAATCTCTTATAATTATTTTTATATAAACTTTAAATCTTTTATTATTAATATGACAATAATAAAGATGACAATATGGGATGATAATTACAAGCTGATAATAAATACAATAAGCCTCTAATCATATTAGTAAACAAAACTTTACAAAATAGTTTGAAATGGTGCACTGACACAGCAAAAGTATAATTGTGAAGGGCTTTCAAAATTTGCGGTGTTCGTGCAAATCCAAAGGGTTAGAGGGAGGCATGAAGTCGTCGAAAGGAACCCTTTTCAGACACTCTACCTCATTAATCATTCACTCCGTCTGTTGCTCTTTGTCTCCCGCTTGAATAAATATTTGATGCTATTATTGTACCATAGATTCAGTGCATTCTACCAATGAAAACATTACATGTTAGTTAGAATTCTTTTTTTTTTCTGCCAAATTTTATGTACACTGCTCTGATTAATGAGATACACTGAATCTAGGTATAACAGTAGTACTAAAAATTTATTCCTCCCGCTTTGCCTAACCCATTTACTTTCTAAATATAATTTGGGTGCACTCAGTTTACATAATTAAGTATTTTAAGCTAATTAATTAATATTACTATATTAATACTTTTTAATCAAATGTTTATGAGAAAAATATTTATTATTTTAAGAAACATAACTTTCTGTTATTTTAAATGAGATAATATCCTTTTATATGTAATTGATAATTTTTTAATTCTCTCTCTTCCGCAAAATTAAGAAGAGAGAAAAAGTGGAGAAAAGATAAGGTAAAAAATCACTAATTATACATTAAAATAATATCATTTCATCTAAAATAATACAAAATTATATCATTTAAAATGATGTACCTTCTTTCCAATATCTATATTTGTAAAGATTTATATGAAGTTTACATTATGTATATAAACTATGAAGTATCTTATAATCCACCAAAGCAAAAGTACCTTATAAATCACACACAAATTCTATGCCAGCTATCAGTTTTTATTTTATTTCTCTCTTTACTTTATTTATTTGGTAATTATTTCTCTCTTTACTTCCCCCCCTCCCCCTCACATTCAATGGTTATTTTCTCCCATATTAATTTTATGTGTACATATTTCCAATAATATTAATCAGTTAATACATAATTTGTATGTGGTATGTGGATATAAGATTATCTCGCCACTCAATATTCTGAGATTTATTTTAAAATCATTATTTATTTTATTACAATGTGGGCAATCAACCTCTATTTATTTTTAGTAATTTCTGAAATGCTTTATAAAAAAATCTCAAGGGGTGGCCCGTTGTGCCCAAAAAAATAAACTATTGGGGTTGAGACATTTTTTATTTGATTTTTAGGTGAAATAGTTTGGCTTAATGGCAAAAACCTTCGCCCTCCAAGTCACAAAGGAGATTAATCTTATCTAAATAAAATATATATTTACTAAAAAATAAAAAATTACATATTTTTAATAATTAAAAACAACCAACTATCTAAATTAGACGCAAATTGTAAGAACCCGCACCGCTAATTAAGGTAATTAGTGAATTAATTATGATAATTAGGAAATAATTCCATAATTGACCCTAATAATTATTAATGGGCTTAGATAATTATATTGAGTGAGTAAAAATGCTGAAAGTCGCTTTTCGGAAGAAAAGCGCAGATACCGGTTCTGCTACTCGGTATAAATGCGTGCGGAAAAGTATCCCGGAAAATTATAACGAATGCATGATAATTACTAGAATATTATGTAGGACTTGTAAAACAAGTTTCAAGTCAAAATGACGTAATCTGATGCCAGAACTGATACTGGCTATGGAAAAGCGCGTACCGGAAAGGTGCTCCGAAAAATAAAATAAAAATATGACAAATCTTAGAAAAATGCGTAGGTCTAGAATCCGAAGTTTGGGATCAATATCTTTTACTTTGCGATTAAGGATAATACTGCGCGATTAGTGGCTTGTGCCTATAAATACTAAACTTGCACACAACCCTAGGCCATACTATTTCTTCTACGTGGGTTTTGGGTGGCTGAAGGGAGGTGGCTGCTGTCCATTGCTTCTCCTTCACCAAGTCTTCACCTTTTCTTCTTCTTTCACTCTCACACTTGGGGAGGGTGAGAGTTAACCTTGGGGCTGCATTGTGGCCATCATTCTGAGTTGAGAAAGCTGTGTGTGTGAGGTTAGTGAGCATGAGTTTGGAGCTTTAGTGATGGCTACCTTGTGGTAGTCATTGTGAGCTTCAAAGTGCCACCTTGTGGTGCAAGAACCCACTTTGGTGTGCCATTTTCGTGCTCCTACTTAGGCTGAGTTTGAGGAACCTTGGGAGAGCTCCAAGAGCACAACTTGCCTCTGTTTTGAGCTTTGGTAAGTTACCTCACCATGATCATGAGTTTATCTTGCTTAAAGTTGGTGTCTTGGCATGTAAAAAGTTAAAATGAAGTAACCAACAACTAAATGAACTTGTATATGCTTAAAGATGCATGCTTTAACGTGTACATGTGTTAAAAGTTGGATCTTTGGGATGGATATTCACGAAATGCAGAAACTGCATTCTGTCGTGAGATATCCGGATATTTGTCGAACAGATATCCGGATATCAGTATCCGGATATGGTATCCGGATATTGATATCCGGATATGGGATCTGGGTATCCGGATATGACATATCCGGATATGTCCAGTGTGATATCCGGATATGGCATATCCGGATATGCCCCTTCTGATATCCGGATATCCTGGGTTCTGCGCAGACAGTAGCTGTACTGTATGAACAGTAAGCTATTGGGTGTGTGTGGACCCTAGTTTAAGGAAGTTGAACTTCTGTAATAAATGGACTAAGTCAGAATCATATGATTAAGGGCTTATGGCTTTGTTGGAAGCCTTAAGACGTAAAACGTAAAGGAAAGGCGTAGTCTTTAAGTTGTATGCTTGTGATGCGTTAATATTGACTTGTTAATGGTCCATATCAGATTGTGATACTGTTGTTTGTGGACTTGTGAGTGGTTGGACTCTTGGCTTGGATAGCTAGCTTGCAAGGTAAGCTTTCGTGTCCTCGGTTTAGCCATTTTGATGTTCCACCATGTCCCATGGGGATGGGTTTATGCATGCTGTGTTACATGCTTTATTATTTTGGAAATGCTGTTGAGCTGTTTATATGTAATGAGCTTTTATGATATGCATGTGGTGTCCACCTAGACGGCAATCCTGAGTATGTAGTACATACAAGATGGAGAAGCATGTGGGTGAGGTGCAGGTAGTATCCATGTACTCATGTAGGCATAGACGTATTCCTACATTTCTCTGGCCAGTAGATTTGAAAGCACACATGACATGATTAATTGCTGCATCGCATGATTTTAGAACTTATACTGTAATACTGTTTTTAGAACTTATATTACACATGTAAGTGAGCTTGGGGTGGAGACTCCTTGAGGACCCCTTATCTTACTGAGATTTCTTGTTAGAGATCTCACCCCACGTTTGGGGACGCTTATTTCAGGATCAGGTAATGTTGAGGGCTCAGGTGGCAGGAGGCCAGAGCTGAGTTGATATGTATGACATGCTGACGTGCTGGTTGTGGATTGCTGTTTATTTGACTGCTGTTATGTTTTCTGCTTTATTTATGTTAAGTTTATGTTGAGACTATTTGTGGGCATTGTTGCCTTATTTGGTGAGCATGGGGTTTGTCCATGCCACATGGTTGACTTTGGTCTTTTATGTTAATGTTGTAATTAAAGTATCAGGATTTTGACCCAGGCTACTTGTGTAGACCTGTGGCTTTAGATACTCACCTATTATTTATATATGAGGTATTCCAGTTAGATGTCTTGCAATTTATATACAGGCAGTATTTTTATGAAAATGATTAAGTAATCAAGTTGGTTAAGTTAATGACGTCATAATTGAATTAAAGAAAAAGTTATTCCGCATTTTAATTAAGTGTGGCTTAATACGATAGTGTGTTAACAATCCGGGTTAACACGGGCTGTTACATTTTATGGTATCAGAGCACTTTCTAGGGAAAAGCCTGTATGTATTGCAATAACTTAGGATGAGTCGTTGCGTGTCTACTTTGCGTTCTCTCTGACTGGTGTGTGTTATGATAATGCATATGTGACCACATGGCGTGGGCCTGATCAACTCATTCTTTGTGTAACTTGTGCAGAGTCATGGTGCCACCAAGGAGGAACACAAGTACGAGCGAGGATCAGACGGATCCTGTCCTGGCTGCATTAGCTGAGATGCAGGCGGCCCGACTAGCCGACCAGGAAGCCACGAGGCTGGCAAACCGGGCGATGCTGGACGTTATACGAGATGCGAACCGGCAAACCACGACAGAGGTTCTGGAGGAGAACCGGATGGCCAACATGACTATGATGAGGGTCATGTTGGAGGAGTTGAGGGCTGGTCCTGCTGCGGGCCAGGGTCCTCCACCACCTCCACCGCCGCCACCGCCTCCACCTAGTCAACAGGAGGACACCCAGAGCCAGATGGGTGAGGGTAGTCACTTGACGGGGGCTATGCAGACTATCCCCGTACTTGCTGAGGATCGTGACGAGATCGATCGCCGGCTGAATGCTTTCCGCAAGCATAAGCCACCTACCTTCGACGGATCTTATGATCCCATTGCTGCTGCCAGATGGCTACAGGTGCTGGATAAGATTTTCCGGATCATGCAGTGCACGGATCCGCAGAAGCTGTTGTTCTCCACTTACATGCTGGAGGGCGAGGCCCATGAGTGGTGGACCAATCTTTCTCAGGTCTACGAGATGCAGGGCCATGTGATGACGTGGCCATTCTTCGAGGAGAGCTTTCTGGGCCAGTATTTTCCTTACGACTCTCAGGAGAGGAAGCAGGGAGAGTTTGACCGATTGGTACAGGGCTCGTTGTCTGTCGACGAGTACCTGGCCAAGTTTAATGAACTGGTCAAGTTCTCTCATTTCCGCATGGCGAGACCGACTCCCGTTTTTCTGGCGGCCAAGTTCCGGAGGGGACTTAATGAGGATATTGCTGGACATCTCGCTGGTTCTGCTTCGAGAGACTTCGGAGCGTTGGTGCAGCAGTGCCGCGACATCGAGGACTACTGTCGGGCGAGTCAGGCCAAGAGGGCCAAGGTTGAGATGCCGCAGAGCGCTGGTGGTTCTACTCCCTGGAAGAACAAGAATTTTGCCAACAAGGGCAAGGGCAAACCGTTGGCGGCTAAGCAAGCGCCAAATCAGTTCAGAAAGACCGCTGCTCAGGGGAACACAGCTAGACCTCCTGCTCCCAGATGTTCGGGATGCGGGAAGTCACATTTTGGACCGTGCTCTACCGGACAGTTGATATGCTTCCAGTGTGGCAAGGAGGGCCACTACTCTAGAGATTGCCCGTCGGCGAGAGTTGCTGCAGTGCAGGCTGTGCCGTTGCAGATGGTTCCTACTGGGGCACCAGTCGTGCCACCTACTACCGGACGAGTCTACACACTTGATCGTCTGCAGTCGGACAGAGCTCCGAACCTGGTCAGAGGTACTGTTACCATTGGTGGATCAGCTATTGATGTATTGTTTGATTCCGGGGCAACGCACTCTTTTGTTGCTACCCCTATTGCTGTGGGGCTTGAGTTGCCCAGTGATGTGCTTTCTCCACCGATGTGGGTTACCACCGCCATCGGAGAAAAATGTTTGACCTCCACTGTTCATCGCGATGTAGCGTTTCAGTGGGATGGCCGTGACTTCTCGGTAGATCTGATAGTATTATCGATGGCCAACCTTCAGATTATTTTGGGCATGGATTGGTTGTCCAGAAACTGTGCAATGATTGATTGTTGTGCCAAGAAAGTGGTGATGTCTCCGGGTGGGTCCACAGCCTGTTCCTCATCGTTCATTTCAGTCCTGCAGGCGAGGAGGGCCTTGAGAGCAGGGGCATTTGGCTATGTCATGTTGGGAGGTTTGGTGAGTGGGACACAGGAGAATCTCACTGGCATTCCTATGGTGAAGGAATTCCTCGAGGTGTTTCCTGAGGAGATTCCTGAGTTTCCACCGCAGAGGGAGATAGAGTTCTCCATTGACTTATTGCCTGGTGTGGGGCCTATCTCATTGGCTCCATACCGGATGTCGCCACCAGAGTTGGCGGAGCTGAAGAAGCATATCGAGGAGCTTTCAGCGAAAGATTTTATTCGGCCGAGTGTGTCTCCCTGGGGAGCACCGGTCATATTTGTGAAAAAGAAAGATGGGACCATGCGGTTGTGCACCGACTACAGACAGTTGAACAAGGTGACAATCAAGAACAAGTACCCTCTTCCACGCATAGATGATTTGCTGGATCAGCTCAGGGGTGCTTGTGTGTATTCAAAGATCGATCTCCGGTCCGGTTATCATCAGATACGGGTAAAGCCGGAGGATGTCCCAAAGACAGCGTTTCGCTCGAGGTACGGGCACTACGAGTACTTGGTGATCCCGTTTGGACTCATCAATGCACCCGCAGTGTTCATGGACTACATGAACAGGATCTTCCAGCCGTACCTGGATCAGTTTGTGATCGTCTTCATTGACGACATCTTGATTTACTCCAAGACGGAGGAGGAGCATACCGAGCACTTGAAGATTGTTTTGCAAGTGCTAAAAGAGAAAAAGCTATATGCTAAACCGTCGAAATGCGAGTTTTGGCTCAAGGCGGTGAAATTTCTGGGTCATGTAATTTCTGCTAATGGAGTTGCAGTTGATCCTAACAAGATTGAGGCCGTGATGGACTGGGAGAGGCCCAAGACGGTTACAGAAGTGAGAAGCTTCTTGGGTTTGGCAGGCTACTATCGGAGGTTCATCGAGGGATTCTCCAAGATGGTGCTACCGATGACTCGCCTTACCCGAAAGGAGACTCCATTCGTGTGGACACATGAGTGTGAGGAGTGTTTCCATGAGTTGAAGGAGAGACTGACTACTGCTCCTGTGTTAGTCCTTCCTGATCCTGCGGAGCAATTCGAGTTATACTGCGATGCCTCTGGTAAAGGACTTGGCTGTGTGCTGATGCAGAAAGGGAAAGCGGTTGCTTACGCTTCAAGACAGTTGAAACCTCATGAGGAGAACTACCCGACTCACGACTTGGAGTTGGCAGCCATTGTTTTTGCTTTCAAGATTTGGAGGCATTACCTGTTTGGCATGAAGTTTGCTGTGTTCAGTGATCACAAGAGCCTGAAGTATCGGTTTGACCAGAAGGAGTTGAACATGAGGCAGCGTAGATGGATGGAGTTCTTGAAGGACTACGACTTTGAGTTGAGGTACCATCCTGGCAAGGCCAATGTGGTAGCCGATGCTTTGAGTCGGAAGTCCGTGGGCTTATCCAGCTTAATGATAAATGATTACGAGATGATCGAGAAGTTCAGAGACTTGAGAGTGAACTCCTTGTTTGGGGGTGCACTGCTCGAAATGGAAACAGCGGAAGTGATAAATGAGCTGATGGAAAAGATCAAAGAGGCGCAAGTACAAAGAGAGTGCCTTGACTATGTGAAGAACCAGGACGGTGTGTCTTGGAACGAGGATGGTTTGCTGCTGTTCCAGAAGAGGATCGTTATTCCTCGAGGGCCATTGACCGAGGAGGTTATGGCAGAGGCTCATAAGGGCCGGTTCACTATCCACTCTGGTGCTACGAAAATGTATCAGGACTTGAAAAGAAAATTTTGGTGGCCGGGCATGAAGAAGGACATAGCGGTCTACGTGTCCAAGTGTCTAATTTGTCAGAAAGTGAAGATCGAGCACCAGAAACCGTCTGGTAAGCTTCAACCTCTGGAGATTCCACAGTGGAAGTGGGAAAGTATTTCCATGGACTTCGTGGTGGGATTGCCTAAAACTCAGGCTGGTTGTGACTCTATCTGGGTCATTGTGGACAGATTGACCAAGTCTGCCCATTTTCTTCCAGTGAAGGTGAGCTTCACTACAGAGCAGTTGGCCAAGCTATACGTCCGCGAGATTGTGAGGCTTCACGGGGTGCCCGAGAGTATCATCAGTGATAGGGACCCGAAGTTCACATCTCGGTTCTGGGAGGCGCTGCAGGAGGCTTTTGGTACGCAGTTGAGATTGAGTACCGCCTATCACCCTCAGACTGACGGACAGACTGAGCGGACCATCCAGACATTGGAGGACATGCTGAGAGCTTGCACATTGGAGCAGGGTTCTGCATGGGATAGGTACCTTCCGTTGGTAGAATTCTCGTACAACAACAGTTTTCATGCTAGTCTGGGCATGGCACCCTACGAGGCGCTGTATCGTAGGAGGTGTCAGACTCCTACCTGCTGGTCTGAGGTTGGAGATAAAGAGCTTTTCGGCTTGGACTTCGTCCAAGATACTACCCTACAGATCCAGATGATCAGAGAAAAGTTAAAGCAGGCGCAGAATCGCCAGAAAAGCTACTATGATGACAAGCATCGACCACTGGAGTTCAGTGAGGATGAGCACGTGTTTGTGAAACTTTCACCTATCACCGGTGTTGGACGGGCACTCGGCGTGAGGAAGTTGAGCCCGCGATTCATTGGGCCCTACCAGATCCTTGGTAGAGTAGGACCAGTTGCCTATCGACTCGCCTTACCTCCGAACCTAGCCAACATCCACGACGTGTTTCACGTGTCTCAGCTTCGGAAGTACATAGCAGATCCTTCGCACGTGGTGCAGCCGGATGATGTGGAGGTTCGGGAGAACCTAAAGACTCCCGTCGGACCACTCAAGATTCTCGATCGTGGCGAGAAGCAGTTGAGGAGCAAGATCATTCCGATGGTCAAAGTGCAATGGTCAGGAAGAACTCCTGAGGAGTGTACCTGGGAGCGAGAGGATGAGCTTCTCCGACAGTATCCCGACTTTCGAGACAGGTATGTTTCTGATTTTGAGGACAAAATCCTTAAAAAAGTGGGGTGAATGTAAGAACCCGCACCGCTAATTAAGGTAATTAGTGAATTAATTATGATAATTAGGAAATAATTCCATAATTGACCCTAATAATTATTAATGGGCTTAGATAATTATATTGAGTGAGTAAAAATGCTGAAAGTCGCTTTTCGGAAGAAAAGCGCAGATACCGGTTCTGCTACTCGGTATAAATGCGTACCGGAAAAGTATCCCGGAAAATTATAACGAATGCATGATAATTACTAGAATATTATGTAGGACTTGTAAAACAAGTTTCAAGTCAAAATGATGTAATCTGATGCCAGAACTGATACTGGCTATGGAAAAGCGCGTACCGGAAAGGTGCTCCGAAAAATAAAATAAAAATATGACAAATCTTAGAAAAATGCGTAGGTCTAGAATCCGAAGTTTGGGATCAATATCTTTTACTTTGCGATTAAGGCTAATACTGCGCGATTAGTGGCTTGTGCCTATAAATACTAAACTTGCACACAACCCTAGGCCATACTATTTCTTCTACGTGGGTTTTGGGTGGCTGAAGGGAGGTGGCTGCTGTCCATTGCTTCTCCTTCACCAAGTCTTCACCTTTTCTTCTTCTTTCACTCTCAAACACTTGGGGAGGGTGAGAGTTAACCTTGGGGCTGCATTGTGGCCATCATTCTGAGTTGAGAAAGCTGTGTGTGTGAGGTTAGTGAGCATGAGTTTGGAGCTTTAGTGATGGCTACCTTGTGGTAGTCATTGTGTAACAGCCCGTTGTACACCGGTATTGTTAACATTGATTATGATATTAAGCGCAGTTACAATCACAGTAATTGGATTAATTAAATTACGGGCAAATTTTTCTTTTAACATATTCCTTTCCTTACATCAATACATTTTCCGTAATCAATTAAAACAACACTATAATTGTAAAAGCAATTTGCGGAAGCATACATCTTTGCTAACATCATTCATTCTTCTTTTTGTTCAATTCATTTAATCTCACCATCTTACTCTCATCTTTTACCGAGTTGTAGTCCTTTACATTGTCTACGTGTGGTTTCAAACCACGTATCATTTGGAGTTCTACCCATCAAGTTAAGCCCCTTTATTTTAGTCTAGAAAAACCTGAATTTTCGAAATTTACACTGTGGTAATCGATTACCAGTGGGTGGTAATCGATTACCATCTGTCAAAAATGAGGCAGTAGCCAATTTTTCAATTCCTCTGTTCTGGTAATCGATTACCAGCTTTGGGTAATCGATTACCTCACATGGTAATCGATTACCAAAGGCCAGTAATCGATTACCAGTGCAGATAGTAGCTAATTTTTCGTCCCCTGTTGCATGGTAATCGATTACCATGCTTGGGTAATCGATTACTATGCAGCAAAATGACAGATTACAGCAGTTTTGAGCCCCAAAAAGGGTGTGTAATCCATCCCCAACCCCTTGGCACTCCACATAACACATAATCATGTCCTAATGTAGGCTCTAGGCCCTTCCATCATGCATTTTCCTTAAGTTTAACATCAATTACATCATTCTCAAAATAATGGCCATTTACATGCAACTATGGACCATTTTTACAACATTACTCATCAAGACTTCAAGGCTATGAATGTGGCAATGGACAAGTCCCATGCTCACTCAAAATATACAGTTATCCAAGCCATGAATAATAAAACATAACAAGACTTAGCATATGACCATGAACACTAACAAAAGCATGGAAAATGACATCATGCAATATGTTCATGTCCTAAGTCTCAAAATACTAATGGTATGCTATGTGCACTCCATAAACTCCTCCAAAAGGTCATGCAATCCAATGCACCGCATGCCAATCCAACGTCCACTACACGGGCTTCTTGCCCGAAGCTCCTCCCGGCTCATAGTGACCTGAAATGTGGTCCCCCAAACACGGGATGAGATATACGGATATATCTCAGTAAACCAATGGAGCTAGAGGCTCTCTCCACTCCATGGCTCACTAAAATGTATCAAAATGACATAATATGGCATGCAAGTAAAACAATATCACCATCCTCCTGGAGACACCCAAGAACATCCACTCATGGATTCACGTTCAAGGACTCCATCATATAACTCCCGAGACAGTCCTGGCGCCTCTCCCATGGTTGAGAAGACTCCATGGCAATACCCAACCGGAACTCCTAATGAGCCCTATCCGGCGGACGTCCCCGTTTGGATCATCCTGGCGCCGCTCCCAGAGTCGACTCCACGGCAAAACCCGACTGGCATTCTCACAAGGACGAACCCAGCGGATGTCCAAACTCCACACACGTCAACTGGCCAGTGACCAAACAAATTTCACAAAATCCAAGCAATATGCATACAAGCACACAATCACACAATGCCATAATCACATAATCCAACCACAACCATCCACTAGGTGTGGTGGAGCACACAAGGGCTAAACCCCAGTTCCAAAGGTTACCTCAATACCGAGCCAATGCTCCAAACGTAAGCTCCAAGCTTACCCGCTTCCAAAGCGTCCAAAAGAGGCAACCTAGATAATCCACAACATGATTATCAATCCATTTCCAATCAAACATTAAATCTCAAATACTCATTCATTTTACTTCAATCTCTTTTATAGACCAAATTACCAATTATATCATGAATCACACATTATTTCTTCTCATTCCACTATATCACACTATGCCATCATCCATTTAAACATCATTTTATATCATACAACTTCCATTACATCATTTTTATGTCATTTTCCCCCATTTTCATCATAATTCGGATTCCTCACAAAGGTATGCCCCAAGGCTTTTCAATTCATTTTAACACTCATACTAATCATGTAATCATATTATCAACCTATACCAATGGTCCATCATTCAATTATTCAATTTCTCCACATGCCAATTTTTCACCAAGTTATGAACTCAACCCAAAATTTCCTAAGTTAAA